>LBNU01026872.1:9434-55483 GCA_014162995.1 Artemisia annua | reverse complement strand
TTTTGAGAAAATAAGTGTTTTGGAAAAGTTAAATGACTCTCTCTTCGAAGCTGTGATGTCTACTGATATTATGTCTCTCATATTGCAAATATATTCTGTTGAAGATGACGAACGACTTCGAGCTGAGACCTCCGCACTTGTTTCAAAATATGAAAATGCTCTTATTAAACTTGAAAAAGAAAACGTGTCATATTTTAAACAACTTGATCGAAAAAAGGAAGAATGCAAGTATGACAAATTGTCGTATGAGCGTGATTTCAAGAAGTTGCAAGAGCAAAATGATCTTTTGAGGTCTCAGCTTGAAAGTTTAAAAGGAAAGGGTGTGGAAACTAAGCTTGAAAAACCAAAGACTTCGGAGAAACCAAACGCTTTTAATCCGGTTGTAAAACCAAAAATGTCAATTTCTCGGTTTGCTCCAAAAGTCGATGTGAACAAAGATTTATCAAAAACAGTCACCCCATCACCTTTGTCCAAATGTAATGAAAAAGAAAAATGTGTTGAGAAAGGAAAAGCGGTTGTCGAAACACCAAAAGTTTTAGCCCCTGGTCTGTTTAGGATTAGTCCCACTACTGCGTGTGCCTCTACATCTAGGACAAGCGAAAAATGTGTAAAGGAGAATTCTAAAGAGTCTAAGGATACTAAATGCGACAACAAAATAAATTCTAATGAGTGTACCTTACCTTCTACAGGAGTAGCAAGCACATCTAGGAGCAGCAGACTAAAGCCTAGAAGCAATACAAGGAACAATAGAGTCTCGACTGTCTCTAAGAGTAGTTGCAAGAATAAAATGGAAGAAGTAGAAGAACACCCTAGGAATTTATCGCTTTGTAATAAGAAACATAGTTCATCTGAATGTAATGTTGATCGTACTGTTTTGAATGCATGTAATGACTCTCTTTGCTTAACGTGCATGAAATGCTTAATTAATGATGTTCATGATGAATGTGTTTCTAAGTATGTGAATGAGATGCTTGAACAGAATGATGCTTTAGATAAATCTAGTGCAAGATCTAGATACTTTGGTAAACTAATTAAAAAGATTAGGTATCCCACAAGTAATAAAATGCCTAGAGATTATCTTAAGTATTGTGCATGGAAACCAACGGGTAGAGAATTCACTCTTAAGGATGGTAAATTGATAGCGGTTCCATCTGAACAAACAGAAACCTTCTATGAGTGTGAAAATGCTTTTACCTCTAACCCCATGGAAACTAATTCAAAACGGTTTCCAAATACAAAATCTTCTGTTCTACGCAGGTTATCGAAATTTGTCTTTGGATCGTCGACTCGGGTTGCTCCAAGCACATGACCGGGAATTTGAAGCTGCTGATCAACTTTGTCTGGAAGTTCATGGGAACTGTACGTTTTGGAAATGATCACATTGCAGCTATTTCGGGTTATGGAGATCTTCAGTTTGGGAATTTTTTAATCACTCGGGTTTACTATGTCGAAGGGTTGGGACACAACTTGTTTTCAGTCGGGCAGTTTTGTGATGCAGATTTAGAGGTTGCTTTTAGAAGAAACACGGTTTTTGTTCGAAATTTGGTTGGAAAAGATCTTTTAATCGGAAATCGCGACACTAACCTTTATGCTATCGACATCAATCAAATGGCCTCTACATCACCAATTTGTCTTATGACAAGAGCATCAGAAACAAAGTCTTGGTTGTGGCATCGACGTTTATCCCATCTCAATTTCGACACGATCAACAAATTGGCCAAAGACAACATCGTCAACGGACTCCCAAAGCTCAAATACACCAAAGAACACTTATGTCCATCTTGCGAACAAGGTAAGAGCAAAAGAGCAACATACAAACCAAAAACCGTACCTAGTTCGGAAGCAAGGTTACACTTGTTACACATGGACTTATGTGGCCCGATGAGAGTTGAAAGTATCAATGGGAAGAAGTATATTCTTGTTATCGTCGATGATTATTCAAGATATACATGGGTGAAGTTTTTGAGATCAAAAGATGAAGCACCTAGCACCATCATCACCTTTCTGAAGCGTATTCAAGTTCTACTTCAAGCTCCAGTAAGGATTGTAAGAACAGATAACGGCACAGAATTCACAAATCAGGAGTTAAGAACGTATTTTGAAGATGTTGGAATTACACATCAAACATCGGTTGTTAGAACTCCACAGCAGAACGGGGTAGTTGAAAGAAGAAATAGAACTCTTGTGGAAGCTGCTCGTACTATGCTGATTTATTCTAGTGCACCGCTATTCTTATGGGCTGATGCTGTCGCTACTGCATGTTTCACTCAAAACCGATCCTTAATCCATCCCAGATTCAACAAAACACCTTATGAGCTTGTGAACGGTCGAAAACCAGATATCTCTTATCTTCACGTGTTTGGCGCTTTGTGCTATCCGACGAACGACAGAGAAGATCTTGGTAAATTGAAAGCTAAGGGTGATATTGGAATCTTCATTGGTTACTCAGAAAATTCGAGGGCATTCAGGGTGTATGTTAGAAGAACTAAGAGGATAATGGAGACGATGAATGTGAAATTTGACGAGATTTCACAAATGGCTTCTGAGAGACTCACTCTAGAACCCGCGCTTAATCCAATGGCTTCTAATCATTCCGGATTAGGACCCGAACCTAACAGAAAGACTTCTGGACATATCAGTTCAGGACTCGTACCTAATGGAGCTCAGTCAACTATACCAGATAAACCAACAAATCAAGAACTGGAAAATTTCTTCGAGTTAATGTTTGATGAATACTATGGTGGAACTTCGACAAATGCATCTTCACATCATTCCGCTGCACCCGCTCAACATCAACAACCACCACCACCACAAACACAAGATGCATCAACAACCGTCGAAACTCAAGCACCAACTCCCTCAACATCATCATCAACATCTACTCCAGCATCTCCAGTGATTGAAATTGTTCTACCAAGAGTTGATGAGCAAAACCAAAATTCAACTTTTCAAGGAGAATCTTCACAACAAAATGCTACGTTAGACGAAGAAGAAGAAGTTTTTGAAAACCCGTTTGCTTCTGAATCTGAATCATCTTCTTCGAGGTTACATGAACCATCTAACACGCATATGTTGAATTCAAGGTACCCTTCTACACTCAAATGGACTAAAGACCATCCAATCGAACATGTCATTGGTGAACCATCCAGGCCAGTTCAGACGAGGAGACAGCTTGCCACCGATCTCGAATTATGTATCTACATCTGTGCTTTAAGTTTGAAAGAACCTAAGAACATTCGAGAGGCAATGGCAGAATACCCGTGGATTGAAGCGATGCAGGATGAAATTCTTTCATACAATTTACACGATAGTTGGGAACTTGTACCTCGACCACTTGAGAAACGTGTTTTTGATCTTAAATGGTTGTGGAAGAACAAATTGGATGAAGAAATGACTGTAATCCGCAACAAAGCTCGTCTCGTGGCTAAAGGATATCCGCAAGAAGAAGGGATAGATTTCGAAGAATCATTCGCGCCCGTTGCTAGACTTGAAGCAGTCAGGATTTTCTTAGCTTATGCCGCTCACAAAAACATCACCGTCTATCAGATGGACATTAAGACTGCGTTCTTGAATGGAACTTTGAAAGAGGAAGTGTATGTGACGCAGCCAGAGGGATTCGTCGACAAAGAACATCCAGACTACGTCTACAGGCTTAAGAAAGCCATTTATGGTTTGAAACAGGCTCCAAGGGCGTGGTATGACGAACTGTCTTCTTTCTTGCTGAAAAACAATTTCACCACAGGAACGGTTGATAAAACTTTGTTTACTAAAAAACACAAAGATGACATCTTAATTGTTCAAATTTATGTCGATGACATCATCTTTGGATCAACCAATCCTAATCTTTCAAAACAATTTGAAAATCTCATGAAAAGCAAATTTGAAATGTCCATGATGGGGGAACTAAAATTCTTTCTTGGTTTACAAGTACATCAGTCCCCTAGTGGTATTTTTATCAATCAAGCTAAATATACAATTGAGATTTTAAAGAAACATGGCATGGAAGATTGTGACTCTGTTGGTACTCCAATGGTCACTTCACCGAAAATTGGTGCTGATTTATTCGGGAAACCCATAGATCCGAAGAAATATCGGAGTATGATTGGTTCTCTCATGTACTTAACTGCTAGTCGACCAGATATTCAATTTGCTGTTTGTCTCTTAGCACGGTTTCAGGCAAAGCCTACCGAACTTCACCTCAAAGAGGTTAAACGGATCTTTCGGTATCTTCGAAGAACCATTAACATGGGACTTTGGTATCCGAAGGATTCGGGGTTTAATCTAACAGCATTTTCAGATGCCGACCATGCAGGTGATCAAGTTACAGCAAAAAGTACATCAGGCGGAGCACAATTTTTGGGTGAAAAACTGGTCAGCTGGTCGTCTAAGAAACAGGATTGCACTACACTGTCAACCGCGGAAGCCGAGTATGTGTCTCTATCTGCGTGTTGTGCCCAAGTTCTTTGGATGCGGACACAGCTCACAGATTATGGTTTTCATTTCGACCGCATACCTATGTATTGTGACTCGAAAAGTGCCATAGCCATCTCGTGCAACCCCGTGCATCATTCTAAGACGAAGCATATTAGAGTCCGCTACCACTTCATAAAAGAGCACGTAGAAGAGGGTACAGTTGAAATTCATTTCGTTAAGACGGATTACCAACTTGCCGATCTATTTACTAAAGCCCTTCCAAAAGAAAGGTTTGACGAATTAGTTCGACGAATTGGCATGCGAAGCCTAACCCCTGAGGAGTTAGAACGTCTTCTCGAATCTTCTTGAAAAACATTTTCAAAACCGCTTCGCTGTAAATATTTTTGAAAAAAGAAAATACAAAATTTGAAAAACCAACAAAAACAAAATAAAAAATAGAAAATTTTCAAAAACACAAAAACAATATAAAATCTAAAAATCCAAAAATATTCTTCTCACGACATGTCTCTCGTATAATCGATATTATGTACGTTTCTAGAAATGCCTTTCAAAAATGACACGGATATGTACATATGCTTGAGCGAGAGTTCATTTAAATGTTTTCTAAAACATGTCGTTTCTCTAAATTTTTCTTCACAATGGCTTTCGTATACTTCAGTACGAAACCCGAGCTTAATTGATGACTTCTTAGTATTTCAACTAAGAACTCGTTTTTCAAAGAAAGGAAAGTGCTTAATTAAAAACAAAGGTTTCAAAAACTTTTTAAGCACTTAGCCTCAAAACAAAATGACTTGTGTACATTTCAGTACATAACTCGTATTTCAAAGAAAAAACTCCCTCTAAATCCATTAAAATTGATTTTAAACTTTATGTTTAAACAATATGCTTTCTTTGAGGGGGAGTATAAAAATCAAAAAGAAAATGTTCCAATTTCATGCGAAAAAGTCCGTCTTTCTCTCCAAATGCTTTTATTTAATCAGTTGATATCAAAAATATCACGGTATGCTATTTTTGAGGGGGAGAAGACGTGATTAAATGTGATCAAAAATGTTCAAAAGTTGTGGCAGAATCTCGAGCTCGTAAGTAAAGACATAAAAGTCTTATACTAGACTCAGAATTGACTCTCGAATTGACGAAACAAAATGTTAGTATTCGAAAGGATTTATCCAAGTAGAAAAGTACCATTTCGAGAAACTCTTAATTAGATGTTTACCATGACGGGTCTAACTTCCTTTTTAGGAATGTTAACAACATCAAGTTAGTTATTAGGGCTAGTTGTCACCTAAAAGCTGATAATGGATCCCTTTAACTAAGCAACGTAAACGTGTCCCTCGGGTATATGTCTATTAAGAGTGGATCAATTCAAAAAGTGCCAACTCTACCCAACATGTGCAAATTTATCTTAACATATCATGAGCACATGTGAAGGGGGAGTATTTCAAAAGTGCAAAACTCTCAATGTGTTAACAAAAATGTGTTTTATGATCATAAACACTTTGAGAGATTTTCAAGCAAATGGTTTATGGCAACAATAGGATAGTCATGGTGATATAAGGTGACTAAGGTTAGGAAAAACTGTCCTATGATCCGCCAGAGCCGGAGGGATCTACCCAAGGACAATTCCAATAGATAGAATTAGAAGTCCTTAGGTATGATTTGAAAAAAGGAGTAAAGAATGAAAGGGAAAGAAGGGGTTGAAGAATTAAAAAGAAATGAAATGAGAAAGGGTGAAAAGAAATGAGCCCTCCATATATTCAACCATAGATCAGACACCGGGTTCAATTCATTTGCTACTGATTGTTACTAAGGTGACATCGGTATTGAAGACAAGACGTCATGGACCCAGTGACGCGCTGCACTTAAACCTTCTAGCCACTCGGGTATCTCTCAAAAGATACTTGTTTCATTCTCACGGGGAACCCTGCATAATCTATTGACCACTCATTCCGAGTGTGTTGATATTGAAAAGGAGGTACTTTGCTCCATTCCTCTGACGACTAAATGTGCACTTATTGAGTCTAGAGCCAAGAGATTCATCAAAAGATCTCATAGGAACACACGATATTATTACACTGGTTGTTCTACATCAATGGACGCCAGATGTAAACTTTAGAGTCCTACGCAGGTCTTAGCAATCTGCCAGAACGTTTATGAGAGAATTTACTTATGTATTTCTCAATGATTGAATGGAAACTCCTGCCAGGGTCAACATCAAACAGCCCTGACAGCAGGTCACTTCGGTAATCTCTTGTGGGTTACGCTTAGTGTTTTCGGTGGATTCAAACGGTCTACAGTCGTGGGGTGATCTCCAGCGACTCACCTAATCGTGGGTGTACTTCGGTATGTCTGTGTAAGCTCTTTCGAGGGTATCCGATTAGGAACGGCCATGGTAAGGGTTGGAGAAAGTCTTCACAATATGCTGTTGACGATCTCTAATTCCGAACCTGTAAGTACCGGATGTTTTATTGCTAACTGTTTTATGCAGGTACAACCACCACACTAGTTTCCACATGCTCATACATACATCTCAAAGTCAATGGAAAGTTCTCACTAAGATCAAAGGAAAGCAACAGTCAAAGAAAGATTCTACGCCAAAAAGAAGAATCTACAAAGTAAAGTGATAAAGATCAATGTGAAAGAACAGCGACAACAAATGTACGTATGGCAAAGACTAAAGATGTATGAGCATGTTGGAAAGGCGATCAACCTACATAGACGAAGCAGTGACAAAAGGCAGATGAACGATCACAACAACAAAGAACAAAGAAAAGTCATATTATAAAGATCACAAAGCATGAAGGAACAAAGAACGATGAACAAAGAACTATAACTTATCTAATGTTTTCTAAAGACGTCAAGAGCAAAGAATGTTAAAGTTTAAAGACAAAGATGAAGACGTCACGCAACCTTCAATGACCAACACTTAGGGGGAGATTGTTAGCTTTGTATTTTTATAATATAAAGTGTCGGTCATTAAAGTCTTAAATCATGTAATAGGTTGCGTTAGAAAGCGTTTCAAAAGTTATATGTTCAAGTTAGAATAAACTAGGAAGTTCAAGGGCTAAACATGTATAAGCCTAAAACTAATATCCTAGTTCCTTATATTGTATTGTAAGCCTCATTGTTGAGGTTGAGCTTCATTTGCAATACACACACATAGTTCTTAATCTTTTACATGAAGTCTCCACTCTCTCTCTCTACTCTCTCTCTAGAATAAGATTGAATAAGTTGTGAAATAAGTTGTATCCAAGGTCCTACAAGCTTCGATGCACTCCGGTGAGAAGATAAAAGGATCATCCTTCTCGAGGAGATGGTCATAGGCCGGGCGATTTTGGAAAAATCTTGAATAAATCTACGATAAAAACCGGCATGACCCAAAAAACTCCTAATACCCTTGACGGTAGTGGGATGAGGAAATTTAGCAATGACATCAACTTTAGCTCTGTCAACCTCAATCCCTTTTTTGGAAATCTTATGGCCGAGGACAATGCCCTCTTTGACCATAAAATGGCTCTTCTCCCAATTTAGACAAAGATTGGTTTCTTCACACCGTTTTAACATAGTTTCCAAATGGGAGAGACATGTCTGAAAGGAATCCCCAATGACCAAGAAGTCATCCATAAATACCTCCATTGTTTTCCCGATCATGTCGGAAAATATGGACATCATGCACCTTTGGAACGTGCCAGGAGCGTTGCATAAGCCGAATGGCATACGACGGTAGGCAAAGGTACCATAAGGGCATGTGAAGGTAGTTTTCTCTTGATCCTGTGGATCAATGGGGATCTGAAAATAACCCGAGAAACCATCCAGGAAACAATAGTACTCGTTCCCCGCCAATCTCTCAAGCATTTGGTCCATGAAAGGTAGAGGAAAATGGTATATACGGGTGGCTTCATTTAATTTGCGATAGTCAATGCAGACTCGCCACCCAGTAACCAATCGAGTTGGAATCAACTCGTTTTCTTCATTTGTGACAACAGTAATGCCACCCTTTTTTGGAACACAATGAATGGGACTAACCCAAGGACTATCTGAGATGGGATAAATCAATCCGAAATCAAGAAGTTTTAGAACCTCTTGTTTGATAACCTCATGAATTTTAGGATTTACCCGTCTCTGATGTTGGATTGCCGGCTTGAAGTCATACTCCATTAAAATTTTGTGAGTACAAAATTCAGGGTTAATACCCTTGATGTCGGAGAGTTTCCAAGCAATTGCTTGCTTGTGTGACTTCAATACCTTTATGAGAGCAGTCTTTTCCTCCTTACTCAAGTCCTTAGCAATTATGACGGGCAATTTATCATTACCCTCCAAAAATGCGTACTCGAGATGAGGAGGTAACTCCTTGAGTTCGACCTCGGGAAATTCATCAGTTTTCTAACAGACTTGATTTCCTCGTTATGAAGTTCTACGGGAGGGAGGGGAGGAGAATTGTCCTGATTCAACAATTTCTCAAGAAGAAGAAGATCTCCCTCTAGATCAATCTAATTGTTATCAATTCCATCTGGAACTGAATCACTTTTGAGAAAACCCTCGACCTCTTCCAAAAGGAAATCGCTTCCCTCAAATAGAGTGAGAGAAGGGGAAGAGTCGGAAATGATAGGTTGAGAAGACGGAGTGGAATCACCACCCGAAGAATTATGAACATAACCAAGAACTTCTTGAGCATACTCCTCCGAAGCAACATCAATAACATCTATTCGGTTAACCGATTTAGAGTCATAATTTGAGGAGTACCTCGAAGTTTGATCAAGGTTAAAAGTGACAGCTTCATTACCCACACGTAATGTGATTTCTTGCTCAAATACATCAATGAGAGCTCGACCCGTTCTTAGGAATCCTCTTCCAACAATGAGAGGAACCCGTGGATCAGCATCGAAATCAACAACCACGAAGTCAGCTGGAAATTGAAACTTTCCTACTTTCACGAATACGTCCTCAGCAATGCCAAGAGGACGAGAAATTGAACGATCTGCAAGCTCAAGGGTCATGCAGGTAGGAGTGAGTTCCGGAAGAGAAAGTTTCTTTCATACTGAATACGGCATCAGGTTGATGCTTGCACCAAGATCGGCCAGGGCAAAGCATTCAACCATCCCTGGAAATACACAAGGCAAGAGAAATTTCCCAGGGTCTCCTAGCTTCTCGGGAAGCTTCTTTAACAAAACTGCTGAGCAGTTCTCGTTAAGTGGAGTTTTTGCCATTTCAAACAGCTTTTCCTTGTTGCTTAACAAGTGTTTGCGTGTGGATGCAAACTCTGGCATTAGAATGATAGCATCCGAGAAGCTTATGTCAAAGTGTAATTCTTGGAAGATTTGAAAGAATTTATCCATTTGATGACTGGCTTTTTCTCGGAGCTTTTGTTCATTTAAGCGTGATGGGTAAGGAATAGAAGTTTTGGATTTAGGGGTCTCAGCCGGAGTTATTGGAGGTTCAAAGACAACTCCGGCTTGGATTTTGTTTTTGGGACAACCTGAGGATGGACGTGTGCGGTACTTTGTGGGCTTGTAAATTGCACTTTGTCCTTAGTCGCCTCAGGTTCACGTTCCACTACCTTTGGAAGGGAGGAAGAAGAGGTAGTAGGAATCGCGGGTTCATCATATGAAGCACCACTCCTGGTTGTGATTGCCTTAGCATCGCCCCTCGGGTTAGCGATCGTGTTGCTTGGAAGTTTTCCTGAGCCCGAGGGTCGATCATTTAAAGACTTCTTGATGTCAGAGATCTGACTGACCAACAACCTATTCATTTCCTCTTAGGATTTCATGAATTGTTTTAATAACTCATCAGATGATGGTCTTGTAGGAACAATGGCTTGAGTTTGATTAGGAAAATTTTGACCCCGGTTGTTTGGACCTTGGTTTTGAAAATTTCCTTGATTTTGTTTATGTCCATGAAAATTCCCTTGGTTGAAATTAACCCTGACCTTGGTTTCGGTTAAAGTTTCCTTGGTTTTGGAAACCTTGATTTTGGAAACCTTTGTTCTGATTGTGGAAACCATGACCTTGATTGAAATTACCTTGGTTTTGATAACCTTGGTTCATTCGGTTTTGGCTTTGGAAATTTTGGTTATGGTTTTGAACATTTTGATTTTGATTAAAACCGGGAGGTCCAGGGTAGTGGTTGGGACGATAGTTCGGGTCCATCGGAGGACGGAATTGGTTACCTCCATGATTGGAAGGACCGGCTATCTCATTAGCTTCAAAAGGGTTACCATCGGTGGCCATACAATTGTATTATGCGTGGGGGCCACCACAAGTAACACAGACTTCCACTTTTTTAACTTCAGCAGGAGAAGAAGTTTTTCGAAAACAGACTTTCTTTTGGTTAGATAGAACCAAAGCTTGAATGGCTTCCGTGAGCTTGTCAATCTTAGCATCGGTGCTAGATTGACTCATGGGCGATGAAGAAGAAGGACCAACACTCACTTGGGAAACAACCGGTTTGCTTCGTGTAGTGCGGACCTTAGATTTGTTCTCGATGATCGCTAAAGCTTCTTTTGTGGTTTTACTCAGGAAATTACCTCCCGCGGAGGCATTAAGAGAATCCTGATCAGCTTGGCTCACACCATTGTAGAAAGTGTCGAGTTGCATCAACTCGGAGAAACCATGGTGAGGACACTTGCGAAGCAATTCTTTGAAACGATCCCACGATTCACTAAATGATTCATCAAATTTCTGAGTGAACTTGAGGATCTCATTTTTAAGACTCGTAGTCTTGGAAGGAGGATAGAATTCATTCACAAATTTCTTAACCAAATCCTCTCATGTTTCAATTGACTGAGGGGTTGTTTTTCAAGCCAAATTCGGGCTTGTCCCTCGAGGGAGAATGGGAAGAGAAGAAGTTTAATCGCATCAGAAGGGACATTCTTGTATTTGATGGTAGATGTGATCTTGTTAAACCATCGAATGTGAGCATGAGGATCGTCCCTCTCAAAACCATAGAATTGACTTGAGGTTACAAGATTAAGTAACCCGGTTTTGAGCTCAAAACTGTCAGCCACGATGGCTGGAACAACAATGGCATCTCCGTAACCCTCGATGGGTGCTTGGAGAAGCTCATTCATCGGAAGATCTGCCATGATGACAGAAGTGGGAAGAACAGTACGAATCTCAGGTTCGACTGCGGGTGCAGAACGTCTAAAAGGAATCTTAACAAGCTCACGTAATGGGCTCGTAGACCTAGAAGAACGAGTGCGCATGCACTAGAAAACAACTCTAAGAGTCCTTAGAGTTGCAAGAATTATGAAAGAGGAAGGGCAGAATCTTTTTGGGTTTTACATGTTTTTGGAATTTGAAAATACGATATTGTTGTCAATCGATCCGTCAAACGAATTAACTTCATGATTGTTTTTGGTTTTTATGAAAATAAGAAAATATGAACAAGGTTATGGTAAATATACAATGAGTGAGTATCAAAGATCACTAATCTTCAAAACATGTTCAGTTACGCAGCACACCTCCCCGGCAGCGGCGCCAAAATTTGGTTGGCTCCAAACAGTCAGACAATATTGACCAAGGATGTTAGTCAACAAAAGTCAAACAGCTTAGGCCAATTCACCAAGGAATATAGTGTTTTCCTAGGTCATAAAGTGCCAACGAGGTGTGTAAAGGTATAGAATTGGATCTGTGATCGGGTGATTTTAACTGGGAATAGGATAATAGTGATTAAAACTAAGGAGATGTAAAGAAAATGATAAAAATGAACAATAACAACAAACACTTGAAATAAAATGAACTAAAAACGTTTTACAACCTAAAAACGCACGTTTACGTTTAAATAAACGTCAACGTACAAAAATAAAAGTGAATGAAGAGCAGTATTAATCCCTAGGGTATGAAAATTATATTTTTACAAACCTAATGAGAAAAGAAAATTATTGGAAAAAGAAAATTAATTATTAGACTATTAAATTAATTATTATTAATTAAAAACTATTTATTAATTATCTAAATTACACTAAATTATAATTAAATAAGAAATTAACCTAAATAAATGAAAAATTAATTTAGAAAAATCTAAAATAACCTAAAACTAATTTTAGAACTGAAAATATATTTATTAGGCTATTTATGTATTTAATATTAATTAATTACTATTTAATAATTATTTAAAATTAATTTAAATTACTATAAATACTAAATTAACAGTAATAAATCTAAAACTTTTTCTAGAAATACTACATTATTACTGGAACCTAGGAAAAATATAAAAATGAAAAGTGCTTTTTGAAAAAGCTAAAAAGTAAGCCAATTGGCTTAAATAGAAGCTATCACTATTTTTAAAATGATGATTTTTCTTGATTTTCTTTTTATGGACCTGTTAAACTACTAATAAAATTAAATTTTAATGAAAACAAAAATTATGGAAATGAAAAATAAGCAGTTTGCACCCTTGAAAAGCCAATAGATGGCTTATTTACTTGAAAATGAAACTAAGAGCTTGGAAAAGCTCTCAATAAGCCACACAAGGGTACACAACAGGAAAATAAGATGCAATTAACTTATGTGAACTGGAAATGAGAATTTAGAACAAGAAAAAAGCACTGGATAAGCTACAATAAGCTGATAAGCAAATCCAAATTACCCTTTCAACCAAACAGGCCTGCAAGGATGTTGTAGGCCAATTTAAGCTAGGGGCAAAGGATCAAAAGCCAAAAGTGAGCTTGGATATGAAAAGCTGGCTTATTGGCGTTTCCAAAAAGCCAAGGATCTCACACTGGGGCCCACTATTAAGTTCTGAATGAGCTTATGAAAAAGCTCCCAAGGTACTGAATGCTCAGTACATACTGAGAGTTGGGACAAACTAGAAGCTGTTTGCAGCCCTAGGAGATAAGCTTGAAAAAGCAATTTAAGCACTAGAACTTTGAGATGGCTGGATAAGCTTCTCAAAGAGCTAAATCACTTAGGCTAAAGTACACTAGAGAACTTGTAAGAGCTTATGGAAAATGGCTCAACTACACTGATTGCTCAGTGTAGTGAGTTGGTTTGAACAAACAAGATAAGCATGATAAGCAGTACAAATAAGCACATAAGGGAAAAACAAGCATGCATATAAAAAGCTAGCCAGAAGGGCTTCACAAATCAACAAAAATAAAAAGCTAAAGCTAACTAACAAAGATTGTGCAAGCTTATGAAATGGGCTAGTTAGACAGTGCACAGGACAACTTTACTAAAAAGAGCTAAGTACCAACTAGCAAATAAGCAGTTTATCTAACTTAATAAAAATTATTAAAATACCCTAATGACAATGACCAGCAAAATATCAATTATCTAAAAGCACAAGTCCTAAAAGCTAATATTAAACTCTGCACGAAATTCTAAAGTTTGTTCAAAAATTTCTCAAGCTGAAATTTTGACTTTTTAAGTTACCCTAACAAGTTGACTAATTTGAACTTTGATCCTAAACTACTAACTGATTAAGTTGTTTTAAGCTAAAAAGAGATTAGGTCAAGATAGATTAACAACTAATAAGCTAATGTGGAGATTATGGAACCAAATGTTTCAACAGATTAACAAGTAAGATGGATTCAAAGTGATTTTGACTTTCTTATAAAAGAACACTGGATTTTATTGTCAAACTGAGATAATAGACCTTAATGCGTCATACATCAAACAAGAGCAACACCACACACAATCTTAAACTCAATTAAACAGCTTAATCCCAACACCCTCTTTAAAAAGTGAAATCAAGATTTTTCAAACCAAAACACTTGTTTAATCCCTAACACTGATTCAAAACCATATATTAACACATAACAAGGACAACTGAGCATCAAACAGCAATCACATAAGCATGAGAACATGAAACTAACAATTTGCAATTTGACTGTGAAAACAAGGTTTTGGCAGCAACAATTTCTAACAAACAACCAAGTTATATTAAGTAATGTTATGACTAAGTAGCACTATTGAAGCACAGAAACACAAATGTTATCAAGTTTAACCAACTAGAATAGTGAAAGAGCAAAATGGAACAGAAGCTTACAAACTGTGATTAAGCTGAAAACCATGAACAATGAACCAAGAACACTCCTATAGGTTCCCCACAGAACCACTAACCCAAGGTCATCCAAGATTTACCCTGCTCCAGCTGTGATCACCATCTTCATGGGCATTTTTGATTTTCTTCTATTTTATGTAATTTATTTGGTATTTTTGATTTTTAATTCTAGACTGAATTTTATGGTTTCTAAAAGCTTTTAAAAGCTTTCTGGGAGCTTATGTGAATTTCAATCCACAATAACAACTAACAATAACATTAAGCTACGAATGAGATTTTGAGTGAAAATTGCACAATATTGAAATCAAACTGAAATACTTGAATTGATTACTTAAAAAGGTTTACAATACACTGATTATGCTTAACTTAACACTAAAAAGCCTTGAATTACAATGAAAATAAAGAGATTAGCTATTCGACTATAATTACCCTAAGTTACGCTAGACTCTCTTCTCCAATGCATCTCTTTCCTTTTATAAGGGTCTTCTAGGGTTTGTAGAAGACTCTGAGCATATCCCACCACTTAATTGAGCCGTTGGATGCTTGAAACTCAATCTCCACCTTTAAATGATTTTGGCTCCAAAAATTGTTATAAACAATATGAGACCGTTTTAGTGGAGTAGGTGTGGCAATAAATGTTGGGGAAGGTAAGGAAAGTATGAAAAAGTAGCTTGGAGGTGGAGTGGCCATGTGGAGAGGACAAGGTCTCCCTGGTTTTGTGGGGAGATGCTGGGAGGGAAAGGATGGTCAAAAGAGGGGTGTTTGACTTGGGGGGGTTATAAAACGGGGTGTTATGTTTTTGGCTTAGTGGGCTGGGTAGTGGGATGGGCCAAAGGGGATGGACTTGGTTTGTGGTTTTGGGCTTTGGATTTAATAATGAAAAAGGGTCCGTTTGGTTTTAGTAAACAACAAGGACTAATTTGCAATTTAGCCAAACATGAGGGCTGAAACTGTACATTCTCCAAAGTGCTCACAAGGACCAATGTTGCCACATTCCAATAAAACAAGGACCATAAATGCCATTTTCCACTTTTAAATACCCAAGGACCATTTTTGACAATTTTCAAAAGTTGAGGGACCTTTTCTGCCATTTGTCCAAAAATTCATTCAAGGACCAATTTTGACAACTTAGAATATTTCAAGGACCTTGAATGATAAAACTCCACATATTTGAATTCCAGGGACTATTTTTGCCAATCTTTGAAAGTTGGGAGACTGAAATTGCCAATTATGCAACTTTGTTCGTTTTTCATCTGTTTTTAAACATTTTGCATTTGAGACATATAAAACACGATCCTTGGATATTTTTTGCATTTTGATGCATTTTTTAGTGTTTTCAAATGTTTTTGCAGTTCAGATTAACCAAAAATGATGAGTGTTTGAGCACTCATCAGTAAGTTCACAGACTATACTCACAGTACTTTGGATCAAAGTACTGCTGAACCAGTTGAAAGTACTGATGATTTGAATACTGCTGATGTAAATGATTCAAACATGCCTGAGTTAGTAGATACTGATGATGAGTTAGAAGATGAAGGTATTTTCTCAAATTCCAATGAAGAACCTAATTTTACAAATTTGGGTGATGATCTTGAAGTTCAAACAACTCCTACATTAAGAGTTCATAAAGATCATCCTGCTGATCAAATCATTGGACCTTCTACTTCTGGAGTACTCACAAGAACAAAAGTTAAAGGTCTCTCTAAGCAACATAATGTTTTACTTAGCTTTGTTTATAAACAAAACAAGTTGAATCATAAAGATCAACAAACATGTCTGTTTGCCTGTTTTATCTCTAAAGAAGAACCCAAGACAATATCTCAAGCATTAGCTAAAGAGAGTTGGGTTGAATCCATGCAAGAAGAACTTCTTCAATTCAAACTTCAAGATGTTTGGGTATTATGTGATTTACCAGATGGAAAGAAAGTAATTGGTACAAGATGGGTTTTCAGAGTTAAAAGGGATGAAAGAGGTAATGTCATCAAAAACAAAGCAAGATTGGTTGCACAAGGATATAGACAAGAAGAAGGAGTGGACTATGATGAAGTGTTTGCTCATGTCGCAAGGATTGAAGCAATAAGATTATTTCTTGCTTTTGCTTCTTATATGGGATTTCCTGTTTATCAAATGGATGTCAAAAGTGCCTTTCTCTATGGCAAAATTACAGAGGAAGTCTATGTTAAACAACCTCCTGGTTTTGAGGATCCTACACATCCAAACAAAGTCTACAAAGTTATCAAGGCTCTGTATGGCCTTCATCAAGCTCCTAGAGCTTGGTATGAAAGACTCTCCACTTTTCTATTGCAACATGGTTACAGGAGATGTGCAATTGATAAGACTTTGTGTATTAGATAAGAAGGACATTGTGCTTGTTCAAGTATCTGTGGATGATATTATTTTTGGAGCTACAAAACAGTCTATGGTGAAAGAATTTGAACAGCTCATGCTACAAGAGTTTCAAATGAGTTCTATGGGTGAATTAACTTTCTTTTTGGGGCTTCAAGTTAAACAATCAAAGTCTCGAATCTTTATTAGTCAAGATAAGTATGTCACAGACATTCTTAAAAAGTTTAACTTCAGTACTATCAAGCCAGTCACCACACCCATTAAAGCTACAAACTCATTTGGAAAAGATGAAGATGGAGAACCTGTGGATGTCAAACTATACAGATCAATGATTGGTTGTCTTATGTACTTAACTGCATCTAGACCTGACATCATGTTTGCTGTATGTTTATGTGCAAGATATCAAGTCTCACCTAAGGTCTCTCATATGAATGCAGTCAAGAGAATTTTTAGTTATCTCATGCAACAACCTAAGTTAGGATTGTGGTATCCTAAGGATTCACCTTTTCACTTGGAAGCTTTTTCAGACAGTGATTATGCAGGAGATAATTATGATAGAAGATCAACCACTAGAGGATGCCAATATCTTGGAAGAAGATTAGTCTCATGGCAATGTAAGAAACAAACAATTGCAGCAACCTCATCCACTGAAGCAGAATATGTTGTTGCTGCAAGTTGTTGTGGACAAGTACTGTGGATGCAGAATCAACTCTTGGATTATGGATTCAATTTCAAGAATACTCCTATTCACATTGACAATAAGAGTACAATTTGTATTGTGAAGAATCCTGTTTATCATTCCAAGAACAAGCATATTCAAATTAGGCATCACTTTATTCGAGATTGTTATGAGCACAGGCTTATTAATGTGGTTAAGGTCCACACAGATGACAATGTGGCTGACTTACTCACAAAGGGTTTGAAGTTTCAAGGTTCAATCATTTGGTGGTAAGCATTGGGATGATTAATTATTAGGCTAAATTTGAGGGGAGGATTTAGCTTAGTTTAGAATACTTTCTCACAGTTCTTTTGAAAGTATTGGTTATTAGTATTTTAGTACCTATGTTTTGTTTAAGGGGAGGCAATAAAGTTCTTTGGAGAATATGATCTTTGTGTTTGTGCCTTTGTTTGTGGAAGATGGAACGTACTGCTTGGAATCCTAAAGAAAGTACTGCTTTGAAAAGCACTGCTTACATGGAAAGTACTGTCGCTTTGCAAAGTACTGTTTAACGGTCATAGTTGGGGGTAAAAATCAATTAAATTGTTACGGAGAGGATAACTGTAAAAATCAAACAGTATCTTTTACATTGGGACTTGATTTCTTCATATCTTGTTCATTTTTATACCCATAACGCTCCCTCCGATTTTCACTCACTTTCATTCTTATCCGTTCCTCTATATATTCCACGCTCACCACAACTCTCACCACATCCACCTTTGACTACCATATTGTTCACTAACACCTACCAATGGCTCGTGAAATCTGTCGCAAACACAACATGGTCGCTAATTTGGACAAGACGCCGTCCAATGTTAATTTTCATGACATCATTGATTTCTTGACTGGGTCCTCGATCAATTATGCTCTTTTGGTCAATCCTGATGTTATTGGACCATGGATTCAGCAATTTTGGGCTTCTGCTACATCTCCTGATAACATTACTATTCAAGCAGTGGTCGCCGGAAGACCGATTCACATAACTTAGGCTACCATAAGGGAGGACTTGTCGTTCCATGATGAAGAAGGTGTTGTTAGCTTTGACAATCAAGTCATCTGGGACACACTTAGGGACATAGGGTATGAAGGAGATCTTGCTATAACCACTTTCAAGAAGCCCTTGTTCAGTCCTCATTGGAAGTTTCTCATCCATGTCTTACTACATTGTTTGAGTCCCAAGAGTACCTCATGGGATCAATTTGGTAAGAACATAGCCTCTGCACTAGTAGGTTTAGCTACCAATCAAGCTTTTAACTTCTCACGTCTCATTCTTGATGGTATGCTATCACACGTTGCTGCTGGTTCACCATTCCTAATGTACCCTAGATTTGTTCAAATGTTCTTGAACAACCAGCTTTAGGATGTACCCAAACCTCCAAACTTCTTGCCTACTGTTTTACTTCCTAAGTCGGTGTTTACTTTCATGGCTAAGCATAGTAGTTTATTCTCAGGGCATAATACCCCTTTAACTGCTCATATGTTGGAGGTAGCACAAGCTGTTAGGGTGGAAGCTGATGATTCTAATGATGTTGATGAGCAATCACATTCATCAAGTACTGTTTCACAAGCTCAAGAGTCTTCTTCACAGATTGTTCCCATTGAAGGTACTGCTTCTCATGCAAGTACTGCTTCAAGGGAAGATACTAATTCTCCACAAAGTACTACTCAAGATTCAGCAAAAGATGCATCTCAGCCATCTATTCCCAATGATTATACTTCCACAGATGGGCCTCAAACATCTGGAGGAGATGAGGGAGTGATGGATACTTATGCTCTGACTAGAGAGTTTAGGAGACTGAAGAAGGAGCATTCTCCTATGGCTGCTCATATCTTGAAGTTGCAGAATCAATTCAAAAAGTTGAAGAAGTTTGTCTGGCCACTGGTTAAGCATCATAGATTGTGGGTGAAATCCCAGAAGAAACATGGTAAACATAAGAAGGTCTCAAAGAAGCAAAAGATTAAGAAGCAGTCTTCATTCCAATTGGGGAGGAATGACAATGAAAATTTGAATGAAGATGCTCAGGATTCTCAACTTAATGAAAATCAGTTTGAAGGATACAATGCTATGGATTTGGAAGATGCACCACTCAGTTTTGCTCCTCAAGATACTTCTGAGCAGGTTATTCTTGAAGAAGAAAAAGTTGCTACTGATGTTATGAGTGTAGATGAAGAACATGTTAATCTGAAAAGCATTGGATTTCAAAGTACTGGTGTTCAAGGTACTGATGACCAAGGTACTGCTGCTCAAAGTACTGCTAGACAGTACTTTGCTACTCCAAGAACTCTACATTTTGAAGAAGAAGCTGGTCTTTCAATGCCAATTCAACAAGAAAAACGTAGTGCAAGTGATGATGAGACCATTGCTGAGATTATCCTCAATATGTCAAATCAAAGAGGTATAAGCATTCCTGGAGTTGATCAATCTCCAGCTGCACAGTCTTCTCCACCCACTCAAGAGTTAGAAGGGAAAGGAATCATGCCTGAACCTCAGAAGAAGAAGAAGAAGCTTACTTTAGCAGATCTAAAAGCTATTGAGATTGCTAAAAATGAAGAAGCTGCTAGAAAGTTACAAGTTGAGTTGGATGCTGAGTTAGAAAAAGAAAAGGAGCAAGTTATTCAACCAATAAGACCAAAATCAATTGCTCAAGAAAGAAATGCAATGATGAGTTATTTGAAGGGTCGAGGATATAAAGGTTTACAGAAGCTGAGATATCCAGAGATGAAAAATCTATATGATGCTGTTAAAGAGTCTATTCAAAGAAGTCTTGATAATTTTGTTCCTATGGATTCTGAAAAGGAAAGGAAGCTGGAGGAAGTAATGAAAGAACAAGCTGATAAAAGAAAATCAAAGAGGAAGAGAACAACTCTTGATGATCAGTTATCAAAGAAGCTTAAGTTGCTGAGAACTGATACTGTTGATGAACTGAGGAATTATCTAAGAGTTGTTGATTTTGAGCATCCAAAATCCTTAGAAGATTCTGAAATAAAGTCTAAGATTTGTGCATTAGAAGTTATAGAATCATCAGATGGAGATTACATTGTCTTTCACAGAGAAGATGAAAGTTTTAGAGCATTCAACATACTGTGGGACATACTGCACTTGATAGACAGAGAAGATCTACATCATTTATATCAAAGAGTACAAGCTTATTATAATGATGAACCTTCACCAGCAGGATTGAGCTTAGTATTGCTGGGGGATCTTGCTACTATCTGGGAAACAAAGGAGACAAGTACTGATGATATCTGGAATAATCAAGAAGTCTGGGAGATTACAATTTGGAGATTTTTTGAATCATCAGGAGTACATGTCTGGAGTTAGAAGATGGTACCATGATTCATATGCTAGTAGAAAGAAGATATCCACTTACAAGGGATTTAATGATCAGAATGCTAGAACATGGTATGGAAGTTGAAGATGAGAATGAAACAGCACTAATGGTGATAGAGTTGTTCATTAATTGGACAACTACAGCTGATGATGATGCATAGCTACTGGTATGGTTTTATTATATAAATCTTTTTGAAAACCAAGTACTTTATCTAAAGTACTGCTAGACAAACAGTACTTTCTCAAAGTACTGCTTGCAGCATAATACCAGTAAAATCTTTTGTTAAATAAAATCTTTTGATATAAAAAGTTTTGAAGCATAAAGTAACAGCAACAAATGGTATTCAGCTCACCATGTCTAAATGACAAGAAAGAGTTTGACTCATCATGAGGGTACGGCTCTGATGTGATTATCAAATCCGTTTTTAGTTGACAATTTACTAAAGATTGTATGGTTCTCAACTCACCATATCTTTGATAAGTGAAGAGTTGGCTAGCCCACAAGATAATGGCTTGTGGTAAAGGCTGTGGAAAATCCATTTGTTTGGTAATTAGTTCACCATGGTAGTGATTATACTAAAAGAACTAGCTAGTCCAAAAGCAAACGGCTCTTGGTAAAGACTAAACAAATCCGTTGATAGCTGATGATTTGCTAAAAATCATATGGTTATCAATGTACCATGGTTTTTAACCTAAACATTGGCTACTCCAGAGTTAATGGCTTTGGTAAAGAGACATCAAAATCCATTATTTTTCAATGATTCACCTCTCACAGGAGTTTACACAACTGGAAGTGATGCGAATAGTATGAAACTTTGTGATCTGATGTACATTTTGCCAAATGCTGTTGAGTAGCTGAAAAGGAACTTAGTTGCTGTGAAGATATCCTCTGTTGCTGATAAAGATTGATGGTACAAGAATACTTTGATGATGACAATGAAGATGTATTAAGCACAAGTCAGACAGAAGTTTAATGTTACAATCTTTTCTTGAAGACAAAGGTACTGAAGTTAAAGAACAAAAGAACTTGAAATCAAGCAAGTAGAATTCAAGTTAGGGGAGGATTGTTGGGATATGAAGTCTGAAGTACTGCTTGTGTCAAAGTACTGCTTATGTTGGAAAGTCAAAGTACTGCTTGTATAGGTACTGCTTATGTCAAAGTACTGCTCTTGCATAAAGAAAGTTAAAGTACTTCTATGATAAACTGTTATGCAATATCGTGAAAGGATTGTAATGCAAAGTTATTAGAATATTCTAGAATTAGTTTAGAATTAGTTTACTTGGCGTACAAGAATTGTAAACCGACTAGGGTTTTCCTTATGCCTATAAAAGGACCCCTAGGTTGGCATTAGAGATATACATGCAAGTGCGATATTAGAGTTATTTAGCGATTAGGGTTGTTAGTGAATCTGTATATTAAGCAGGCTCAAAGTTTGGTTTTAATATAATCGTTAAAAGTTTGGTTATTCTTCTTAGCTTTGTAGAAGTAGATTCCGCATACTTAACAGAGTTATATCAGTGTTTCATTGTTAGTAGTTTTGGAGTTATTCAACATTACTAAACTCTTACAAGTTACATAGTTAGTTTGGTCAGAGTATATCGATCCAACAAACCCTTTTGTTTACTCTCATTTTTAGAGTAAGATACCTCTAGAAAATCCCTCAGAGCCATTCCTTTCGTCTTACACCTATGTTTTAAATTGTTTCGTTACACCTTTACTCCTTAGCCTACCCTATAGATTAAAGTCCGTGGTTAGTTGCTTTAGGCAAAGTGTGTTTCCTTGCGTTACCTGTGTTCGCGTGCGTAATTCATTATCTTTGGTTAGGTCAAGAAATTGCATAATGCTATTGGAGTGAAAGTAAATACTGTATATTTTTAGTTTTGATTTTCGTGTGTTTACTACTTTCACTATTACTTTTATATCTGAAATGTTGAAAAGTAAAATATTATCTAGAAATATTGTGATAGTAAAGTGGTGAAATTTTACACTATTTATGTTAGTAAAAAAAATGAAAAAAATGAGAAAAGAAAAAAAAAAGTTAGAAGTTTATTAAACCAACATTGTAAAGTTATGTATTAAGTGGATGATATCGCCACTATTTGTTGTTCTACTATATTTATGGATTGAATGAGAGTTGGTCATTATGAGAACACCAACTAAGGTTTATTCTTTGTTTAAGATTTTATTGAGTTTAATTCGTGTCTACCTAAAGCGTGAGTTACATGAGTCAAAAGCGCGAGTTATTTAATGATATGAGTCTTATATAGGAGATGGTTGGGAAGTGATTATAACCACACATTAGGACTTAAAATCTATTTGTTTTGTATTTTTTATTTTACACCAATTTATATCCCAAAACCCAACCGTATTATTCTATTCGTAGACTGATTTTTTCAAAAGGGGAGCTGATTCGCACACCAATTTTTTTGATTCTTTCACCACACTCTGTGCATTACACTGTTGTATTGTGTGGTATACAACTTATATAAAATGGTGTTTTTATAAAAAAAAATAGTGTGCAAATCAATCCTCTTTAAAAAGTATAATTTATTAAAGATTTGATTGTAATAAATGCAAACAGTCATCATGAAAATTGCATATGCTCTTATAATTATAATTTTGAGTTCGACACTTTGTATAAAAACATGTGTTATAGAGGTGAAAAATATTGTTAGAACTCCCAATATTTATATATCTTAATCCACGACACGTCCTTGCAAGTTTTCAATGTGTTAAAGAAATAGTTGGAAACTTAGCCGACAGCCATTTTTTACTTTTATTTATTTATTTTTGTTTGTCCCTTCGGGGACATCTGATAAAATTTATTTTTATTTATTTATTTATTATTATTATTATTATTATTATTATTATTATTATTATTATTATTATTATTATTATTATTTAGGGAAACAAAGGAGACAAGTACTGATGATATCTGGAATAATCAAGAAGTCTGGGAGATTACAATTTGGAGATTTTTTGAATCATCAGGAGTACATGTGCTGGAGTTAGAAGATGGTACCATGATTCATATGCTAGCAGAAAGAAGATATCCACTTACAAGGGATTTAATGATCAGAATGCTAGAACATGGTATGGAAGTTGAAGATGAGAATGAAACAGCACTAATGGTGATAGAGTTGTTCATTAATTGGACAACTACGATGATGATGCATAACTACTGGTATGGTTTTATTATATAAATCTTTTTGAAAACCATGTACTTTATCTAAAGTACTGCTAGACAAACAGTACTTTCTCAAAGTACTGCTTGCAGCATAATACCAGTAAAATCTTTTGTTAAATAAAATCTTTTGATATAAAAAGTTTTAAAGCATAAAGTAACAGCAACAAATGGTATTCAGCTCACCATGTCTAAATGACAAGAAAGAGTTTGACTCATCATGAGGGTAAGGCTCTGATGTGATTATCAAATCCGTTTTTAGTTGACAATTTACTAAAGATTGTATGGTTCTCAACTCACCATATCTTTGATAAGTGAAGAGTTGGCTAGCCCACAAGATAATGGCTTGTGGTAAAGACTGTGGAAAATCCATTTGTATGGTAATTAGTTCACCATGGTAGTGATTATACTAAAAGAACTAGCTAGTCCAAAAGCAAACGGCTCTTGGTAAAGACTAAACAAATCCGTTGATAGCTGATGATTTGCTAAAAATCATATGGTTATCAATGTACCATGGTTTTTAACCTAAACATTGGCTACTCTAGAGTTAATGGCTTTGGTAAAGAGACATCAAAATCCATTATTTTTCAATGATTCACCTCTCACAGGAGTGTACACAACTGGAAGTGATGCGAATAGTATGAAACTTTGTGATCTGATGTACATTTTGCCAAATGCTGCTGAGTAGCTGAAAAGGAACTTAGTTGCTGTGAAGATATCCTCTGTTGCTGATAAAGATTGATGGTACAAGAATACTTTGACGATGACAATGAAGATGTATTAAGCACAAGTCAGACAGAAGTTTAATGTTACAATCTTTTCTTGAAGACAAAGGTACTGAAGTTAAAGAACAAAAGAACTTGAAATCAAGCAAGTAGAATTCAAGTTAAGGGAGGATTGTTGGGATATGAAGTCTGAAGTACTGCTTGTGTCAAAGTACTGCTTATGTTGGAAAGTCAAAGTACTGCTTGTATAGGTACTGCTTATGTCAAAGTACTGCTCTTGCATAAAGAAAGTTAAAGTACTTCTATGATAAGGACTGTTATGCAATATCGTGAAAGGATTGTAATGCAAAGTTATTAGAATATTCTAGAATTAGTTTAGAATTAGTTTACTTGGCGTACAAGAATTGTAAACCGACTAGGGTTTTCCTTATGCCTATAAAAGGACCCCTAGGTTGGCATTAGAGATATACATGCAAGTGCGATATTAGAGCTATTTAGCGATTAGGGTTGTTAGTGAATCTGTATATTAAGCAGGCTCAAAGTTTGGTTTTAATATAATCGTTAAAAGTTTGGTTATTCTTCTTAGCTTTGTTGAAGTAGATTCCGCATACTTAACAGAGTTATATCAGTGTTTCATTGTTAGTAGTTTTGGAGTTATTCAACATTACTAAACTCTTACAAGTTACATAGTTAGTTTGGTCAGAGTATATCGATCCAACAAACCCTTTTGTTTACTCTCATTTTTAGAGTAAGATACCTCTAGAAAATCCCTCAGAGCCATTCCTTTCGTCTTACACCTATGTTTTAAATTGTTTCGTTACACCTTTACTCCTTAACCTACCCTGTAGATTAAAGTCCGTGGTTAGTTGCTTTAGGCAAAGTGTGTTTCCTTGCGTTACTTGTGTTCGCGTGCGTAATTCATTATCTTTGGTTAGGTCAAGAAATTGCATAATGCAATTGGAGTGAAAGTAAATACTGTATATTTTTAGTTTTGATTTTCGTGTGTTTACTACTTTCACTATTACTTTTATATCTGAAATTTTGAAAATTAAATAAATATTATCTAGAAATATTGTGATAGTAAAGTGGTGAAATTTTACACCATTTATGTTAGTAAAAAAAATGAAAAAAATGAGAAAAGAAAAAAAAAAGTTAGAAGTTTATTAAACCAACATTGTAAAGTTATGTATTAAGTGGATGATATCGCCACTATTTGTTGTTCTACTATATTTATGGATTGAATGAGAGTTGGTCATTATGAGAACACCAACTAAGGTTTATTCTTTGTTTAAGATTTTGTTGAGTTTAATTCGTGTCTACCTAAAGCGTGAGTTACATGAGTCAAAAGCGCGAGTTATTTAATGATATGAGTCTTATATAGGAGATGGTTGGGAAGTGATTATAACCACACATTAGGACTTAAAATCTATTTGTTTTGTATTTTTTATTTTACACCAATTTATATCCCAAAACCCAACCGTATTATTCTATTCGTAGACTGATTTTTTCAAAAGGGGAGCTGATTCGCACACCAATTTTTTTGATTCTTTCACCACACTCTGTGCATTACACTGTTGTATTGTGTGGTATACAACTTATATAAAATGGTGTTTTTATAAAAAAAAAAATAGTGTGCAAATCAATCCTCTTTAAAAAGTATAATTTATTAAAGATTTGATTGTAATAAATGAAAACAGTCATCATGAAAATTGCATATGCTCTTATAATTATAATTTTGAGTTCGACACTTTGTATAAAAACATGTGTTATAGAGGTGAAAAATATTGTTAGAACTCCCAATATTTATATATCTTAATCCACGACACGTCCTTGCAAGTTTTCAATGTGTTAAAGAAATAGTTGGAAACTTAGCCGACAGCCTTTTTTTACTTTTATTTATTTATTTTTGTTTGTCCCTTCGGGGACATCTGATAAAATTTATTTTTATTTATTTATTTATTTATTATTATTATTATTATTATTATTATTATTTTTATTATTATTATTATTATTATTATTATTATTATTATTATTATTATTATTATTATTATTATNTTTTTCATATGCTAATTGGAAGATAATTTGTACTGCCACAAAAATTTGTAGCATACCTACGTAAAATATATATATATATATATATATATATATATATATATATATATATATATATAAGTAACTAATTAAACTACAGATAATTTTTTCAACGCTACTAAACTGTGCATGATATACAAATTTTAGTTGCCCACTATACCTTTTATGCTTTTAAACAAAAACAAGAGAATGAAAAATATACAGAATGTGACGCACCACACCTACTGTACCTTTTATTTCTGCATAGAGAGAAAGAGGGGAGTTTTAGAAGAGGAGTGACAAAGCGATGTTGGAGAAGGAGAGCACGTGCAACGTCATGGCTAAGCCAGCCACGTACAAAATGGCCGTGAACATTTGGCTTGCACGTACCCTGCTTCTCCAACACCGCCTTCTCTCCCATGATCTAACGTTGATTTTCATTAACCACTCTGTTTAATAGGTGATACACTAGCTAAAAGAAAAAACTGGTAGTAGTATATATGTATGAGATGAAGTTGCATGGGCAATGGTTTGTATTTATAGAGGCAAGGTTTCTCCCTTAAACCACAAAAGAGTGAACAGGGTGAAATAAACAGATTGAGTCTTCGAGTGGACATTCTTTAAAGACACACCACTCCTATCCCTACCCCCATGACAGGAGTAATCATGTTATATGTCTTTTGATGTTACATTAATCATTACTAATCAAATTTCATTTTCGTGCATATATTTCTCTTTGTGTGTAAAGTGTAACAAAACGCTTACGTCAAGAGTACAATAAAACAAAATTTTTGATTATGAATGTATCTAATTTCAAAAATATTACTACCAGCCAGTGAAAACAAAATTGAAACTAGTATTATTGATACTAGTATGGTACCGCGTGTTCTAGTGACCGAAAAAATGTGATTTACATTTTCCAGCCAGCAATGTTTTTTTCTTTTTCTTTTTTTATTTTTTTTGTTTTTTTCCTTTCTTTTTTTTTAAATGGCAGGAATATATAATATAAAATAAAAAACTACTAGCAAGGCGCTAGAAGCCAAAGAGTACAATACAAATCTAGAAATAAACTAAAAAACGCATTCTAGATTCCTCTCGAGTCTTTAACTGCGAGTACTACAAAATGGATGAAAAATCTCTAGTTGATTACGGAGAACAAAGTCAAGAGAAACCCACAGTGGCCAAGCCACTAGTTTTCACTCCGGAGTGTTTTTGATGTAGTCCAAAAATAAGCCTAAAGAAAACGATACAATAAAAAAAGGCATAAAAGTAAAAAGAATCAAACGCCTGAAGAGTACTCCTCCAGGTAACACAAACCTAGACTAGGAGTACCCTTCAGGTATCTAAGGATTTTCTTATTAGAGCTTTCATTCTTGTAATCTCGTTTCTTATCGTGAGTTTGTTGGTGGAGTAGAGGGGTTGAACCACATATAATTGCGGTGTGGTGCATTGCTTTTTTGTTTTACATTAGCATTGACTAAATCGATGTGTCATGTGTGACCCATGTTGTGGTGTATCATCTTAACTAGTTAAATCAGAGCGAGGTTTAAGGAAAAGGAATCACAAAACCCAAAGGAAGCCAATATGAGATAAATAAGGAATTAGAAATGATATACCCTTCTAAACTTATTCTTACTTATCCTTCTAATTTTATGTGGCTATCATCTAGTAGAGTATGTAAAAAAGTGGGCCTTTTACTGTAAGTGAATCGGTATTAAGTCATTAGAAAGATAAGTAAAAGTAAGTCTAGGATGATATAGCATTCCTCATAAGGATATGGTTTGCAATTCATCATACTCTCTGCATTAATTGACGATATAAGTTAGATTTAGAATCTCATCTAGGTGATTCATTAGTTTATGTTACATCCTATAGACATCGGTTGTCGATGTTGCTGCTAAGTTTGTAATGAATGTGTAAGTTTCTTTCTCAGCGAGAATGTGTTTATCTGATGACAGTCGAGATTGAAGAAGGTGATGCAATCGTTAAAAAAGCTATGGGTGTATGGTACCTAGCTGTGCCGAGGATGAAATGTTCAACAATTGTTGTAGTGACTCGGTTAATTTGGTGTCTTCCAATGAAAGTCTTTTTAATTCGATCAAGGAGCGTGTCCGAGTTGTGAATGTAGTGGAACAAGGTTACCGGATCACATGAATATGTTTAAAGAGAAGACCTGCGACATAGACAAAGTGTTAGAAAATCCGAATAAAGGAGAATATGTTTATTTGTTACTCTATTTTCTAAAATATGAAGCAGTTAGTTGTTAACTTGGTAATTACCCAAATGAGTGAATGATTTATTACCTAACTTAATAGGAATTAATTGTTCAGTAAGATAGAGTATCCACTATTATCGTTTGAGAAAATGTTTATAAAAAGATGAAAATGTCCAAAAATGTGCAAACCATAGTGGACGCATATTTCAAGCCTATGTGGCAATATGTTCATAATTTTGAATAGGTCTACATATTAGGGTTCGTTTGGTTTGTAGGTGGGTTTAGGATTATGATTTGGATTTGGATTTAATGTAGAGAAGATAAAAAAAGATTTAAAATTATTTTATATTTTAAAATATAATTTATAAATCTCTCACACACACACACATTTTTCTAACCCAAACCCAAGTAAACCTCACAAACAAAACAGGCCCTTAATTTTCAGAAAATGTCGATTGAGTTTTATGGTTTGAAAAACTTTATTAATGTTTACCTATAATGGAAACATGTTTGAAAAAGTTTATAAATTAATGATGTTTTATTGTATAAAGCTTTTTAAAGTCTATCATAGTTGATAACTTTACACTAGGAAAAGTGTTGGCTTTGAAAACAAGCTAAATGTTTTTCTTTAAATAGAATTCATTAGCTATGATGGTTTTGAGGCAAGGTGCAGAGGAAAAAATAAATGGAATAGAAAAAAATCATGAATCTTCTTTTGTCCATGTCTTTCTCGATTTTTTTTTATTTTTTTTATTATTTTTATTTTTATTTTTATTTTTGAACAGCCAATTCATTAAAAAACTAGCAAGGCGCTAGGAAGAAGAAATTACAAGGAAGCGAAGGGTTTTTTAACCAATTTATCCAGCTAAAACATGACTTACTTCTAGATCTACACCATGAAAACGAAAACACAATAATATCATCAAATAATCGCCCTTTGGCATGTTATTAGGACCGAAGATGATTTGATTCCGAAACTTCCAAGCTAACCACCAAGTAATGTAAAAAACGCCTTGCAAAACCATCATAATCTTGGGCAAAAGCCGAAGACTATTAAGCCACGACCACCATTCTTCATAATTAGAAACCTCAAACACTTTAACATCCAACCATCTAGAAATAGCCTTATACAAATTCTTCATCATGGGACACACAAAGAAAAAATGATTCGTCGATTCTACCGCAATATTACACGAAGGACAAAAAATCGAATACAACTTCGTACCTCTTCGAGAAAGATTTAGACGCGTTGGCAAGTTGTTAAGTTTAACTCTCCAAGAAAGAATATTAACCTTTATCGGAACAAACTTATGAATATTAACCTTTATCGGAACAAACTTACACCATTGAGTTTTGGATCCAACCGTTCCAAGAGTTTTATCATAAATGAGGCTCCTAACCGATGAAACAAAAAATTCGCCATCTCCTGAAAGCATCAATATCCATCTATCAAACCATATTTTAAAGAACAATACCTTCCAAATGAGATTGCAGTGATGCCAATAATCCCTTACAAATAAAAATGATCAAGATCATAACAAGATCGTAATTCAAGTAAAATCGTTTAAGGATCGTCGAATCACGAGTAGGATCGTAGGATCGGTTAGGATCCGATCCTATTACTAACCATTTTTTGGACTTTTTTTTTTGCTATAATAACTTATTAAGCATAAATACATGTTTTAAAGCCCAAATAATTGTTTCTCTTTTTCATATCCGAACATTCAGATATCAATTCTTGGTTATTAAGAAGAAGAAGAAAAAGAAGAAGAAGAAAAAGAAAAAAAAACTTTTTCTCATTTCATGTGCTCGTACCAAATCTCAAATTCTTTTTTTTTATGGTAACTAATTTCTTTTAGCTTATATTCTTTTTTTTCTTTAGTTCTTTAATTTTATCATACGAGTTATTTAATTAATTGGTGTCTTTCTTTTAGATTTTTAGCAAATGAAGTAATAAACTAATAGATGTAGATTAATAATGCTTAAGAATTTACTTTTAGTATTAAACATTCTAGTTGTTATGTCCTTCCTTGTTGTTTTTAGTTGTTGTGTATAACAATAGTTAACTATTATGTAGAAGGGATTTTGGTATAAAAAGGCATCATACTTGTCACTTTTTGTCATTGTATGTAGCGTCCTTTTTTTTTTTTAATTGTAGCACTAACCTTTCTAAATCGTGCCATTGTGTATACCGGTGACCTGTTTGACCTGTTGCAGCAGGTTGAGTTAATGATCGTTTGTTTTATTATTGCAGCGTTAGTCCTTTATACTAACGTCCGTTTATAAATAACTAAATGGAGCCTGTTAACTTAACAGATCATTTATTTTATTATTGCAACGTTAGTCCTTTACACGTTTTCGTCCGTTTTCGCATGTTTTCGTCCGTTTTCGTCCGTCTTTACACGTTTTTTTTCGTTTTCGCACGTTTTTGTCCGTATTTACACGTTTTCGTCCGTATTTACACGTTTTTGTCTGTTTTCGCACGTTTTTGTCTGTTTTCGCACGTTTTCGTCTTCACAGGTTTTCGCAAGTTTTCGTCCGTATTTACACGTTTTCGCACGTTTTCGTCCGTTTTCGCAAGTTTTCGCCCGTTTTCGCACGTTTTTGTCCGTATTTACACGTTTTCGTCCGTATTTACACGTTTTTGTCCGTTTTCGCACGTTTTTGTCCGTTTTCGCACGTTTTCGTCTTCGCACGTTTTCGTCCGTATTTACACGTATTACACGTTTTCGCACGTTTTCGTCCGTTTTCGCACATTTTCTTCCGTTTTCACACGTTTTTGTCCATATTTACACGTTTTTATCCGTATTTACACGTTTTTGTCCGCATTCGCACGTTTTCGTTCGTATTTACACGTTTTCGCAAGTTTTCGCACATTTTCGTTCGTTTTCGCATGTTTTCGTTCGTGTAAAAACATGTAAATACGGACAAGCAGGTCACCTGTACACACAATGGCACGATTTAGAAAGGTTAGTGCTAAAAAAAAAATATATATATATATATATATAAAAAAAAAATAAAAATAGACGATATATACAATGACAAAAAGTGGCAAGTATGATGCCTTTTTATGCCAATATCCCTATGTAGAAATATAAACCTTTTCTTTTATGTGGAAATCATTCATTTAGCAAAGGAAACATTTTTTTTTTTTTTTGTTCTTTTAACATGCACTTAGATTCGTTTATTATATAAAAAATTATGTAGAAACATATAGAAGTGTAAAACTACAACCCCTATACAAAAATATATACATTTTCGTAGGATCTTACGATCTCGATCCGATCCTAAAATTATGATCTTGCAAAGCCGAAAACGATTTTAAGTAAGATCCAATCCTGACAACCTTGGTTCCATTGCTACATTTATCGGTTGAGAGCGTGGTGAGGCCTTAAAGAGTGACTAAAGGAGTGTACTTATGTAATCATGTTTATCGTAGTGAGATTGTTGGTAAAATAGCTAGGTTAGAGGAGCTGAATAGGGTTCGATTATGCGTGATTTGTTGTTTTTCGTTTTCAATAATATTGGTTACAGTATATAATTAGTGTCGTCTTTGAGTTTATGAAAACCCTGTGTAGGATTCAGTTTAAGAACAAAAGTGAGGCCTATAATAGAAAGTAAAGAATTTTCTAAATTGATAAAAAGAGAAATAATTATTTTAAAAGTGTTTTTGCTAGAAAATTTCGATGCAATTTATTAAATCAATTACTTATAGTCACTTTATAGATTATATATAAATATCATACGAAAATTTTGAGGCCTATATAATTTAGAGGTCCTATGCGACGGAAGATTTCGCACACACTTGTATACGGCTTACGTGATTCCTAGTTTTGGTGTCGGATCCCGACAACTATGACATTACATTGCATAATTATAAAGTGAGTTAAAACAGGGTTGCTTGTGCATTATCTTTTTGGGCCAACGTATTTTGACTTCTAATTGAATTGACAGGTGAAATATGGAAAAAGTAATGTTTCGTTAATTATCAATACCAAAATGTTGGCTGATTACTTCACAGGACAAGAGTTCGCCATCACATATACTCAAACTAGGTAAAACACTCTTGTACGATGAAGTTATTATTTTGTCAAATCAGAATTGTTTGCATCGACGAAGATTCAAACCTAGAACTCTAATATTTTAGTGTTCTTATCTTTATCATCTCTTCAATCCTTTACCGTTCAACACGGGAAACCAAACAATACAACCATCCCAATTCATTCTTAATCTCGATTTACATACCATACGTAAACAATACATTAATCAAAAGTCACATTATATTGTATATGACCCTATAGTCTCATAATTTATCTTTTATATAAGTTTATGTTATATCTTGCACATATAACCAACAAATTTTAACATCGACTTGATATTTTGGTTCAAGAAAGTTTACGCTAGAGAGTACATTAGTTTGGTTTATGATGTATACAATGGAAAATATTAGAAACTTCATCAAGACAAACATCTGAGCTCTCCTAGGTTTTATTCTAAACCAATTGGTAATAGTAATAGTCCACCAAGTATATATGTTACTTTTGAGATTATTTTTTACGGATGTGAGATTCGGTTTGTACACTTAACAATCTTCTCCTTAAACACAGAATATCATGGTCTCCCCTTTAACTATATTCATGATCGCATATATTTCATACCGCTAACCTTTTCCACTAGCACGGATCGACGTTTCCCAGGTTCCTTTAGATGCAAGGTTCATCAAGATCTACTAATACGGTTGAACGAGGTCTAACTTGGGGAACACCATCACATAACCATTGGACCCAACCGTAGATCTAATTCAACTTGTTGGAGATACGGACATCAAACCAACCTGAAGACAATTTCGATCTACACTTAGATAGTTAGATCTCAAACACAAGTTGTACACTTCAAAAACCCTTTGAAAATTAACACATAAGAAACAAAGTACGAAGATTACAAATTATATGCACACGATTTATATATCCTCGAACACCCCGTTACTAACTGCTTAAGTAGTTCGAAGTGATGGCTTGCGAACAGGTGAATGATGCCAAAAAGCTAGGTTCCCACACACAAATGGGATGCATCTTTAATCATAATTTACACAATTATTAATCAGAATCGTATAATTTTAGAGAGTCCAACAAAATGAACACGTAACTGTTAGTAGATGACACTCCTCTACTTGTACTGTACATTAGATAATTGATGTTTTGATTATTATGATAACACACTATTATTCGTTTGTCATTTAATTAATTGACACAAGTATCCCAACAAAGCCAACAAACGGGTGGGACTGTCTTGATCTTATCTGTAACTAACATGAGTCCGGTTCATAAAATACTTCATCTTTTTTAACTCTATCAATCAAAGTGATACATTCAATGATTAACAAAATCTAAATAAAAAGAAAACAGTAAACTAAAGTCATTTCAAAATAAAATAAAAAAATTGAGGAAAACTAAAGTTGATAAGAACTTGACTTTGCACCGTGACAAAATAAAGATACGCAGCATACTTTTCAAATAAATACAAATACGCAACGTATTTTGTAAACTGTCAAAGATGCGCAACATATTTTCAAATATTCTTCGATCTAGCTAATATGACCGGCTGGTACCAGGTTAGCAGGTTACCCAAGATTAAAAGTTACACCTTTTGTCCCCAAACTGTCTCATATCTAGCGTATTTGATCCTATTTTGGTAACGGTCGTTAATTACGCATTTGGTCCTATTTTGGTAACGCTCGTTACTTTTCTTTCGTCCATATTTTTTTTTAAATTAAAAAAAAAAGTTTTTAATCCAGATTTAAAAAAAAATTAAAAAAAAAAAATATTTAGAAAAAAGAAGTTAAAAAATTTTAAATTTTTTTTTAAAACATTAAATTTTTAAAATAATTGAAATTTTTAAAAATAGTAAAAAATATTTAAAAAAAAGTTAAAAGTTAAAAAAATAATAATTTTTAATAAAATTTATTTTTATTAAATTTTTCTCACAAATATTAATTTTTTAAAAAAAATTTATTTTATAAAAAAATTTTATTTTTTTTTCACAAAATATTAAATTTTTTTAAAAAAATTTAATTAAAAAAAATTTAACTTAAAAAAATTATTTTTTTTAAAAGTTACCCAAGATTCAAAGTTACACCTTTTGTCCCCAAACTGTCTCATATCTAGCGTATTTGATCCTATTTTGATAACGGTCGTTAATTACGCATTTGGTCCTATTTTGGTAATGCTCGTTACTTTTTTTTCGTCCATATTTTTTTTTAAAATTAAAAAAAAAGTTTTTAATCCAGATTTAAAAAAAATTAAAAAAAATATTTAGAAAAAAGAAGTTAAAAAATTTTAAAATTTCTTTAAAACATTAAATTTTTAAAATAATTGAAATTTTTTAAAAATAGTAAAAAATATTTAAAAAAAAAAGTTAAAATTTAAAAAAATAATAATTTTTAATAAAATTTATTTTTATTAAATTTTTCTCACAAATATTAATTTTTTAAAAAATTTTTATTTTATAAAAAAATTTTAATTTTTTTTCACAAAATATTAAATTTTTTTAAAAAAAATTTAAGTTTAAAAAAAAAATTTAACTTAAAAAATTTAATTTTTTTAAAATTTTTTCCTTTTTTAATACAGTTTAATTTCTAATTTTTTTTTTAATTTTAACTTTTTTTAAAAGTTTTAAATTGTTTTAACTTTTTTTTTTCTTTTCTAAATTTTAATTAAAAAAAAAAAAAAGACTTTATCTAGATTTCAAAAAAGGTGTAACTTTTAATCTTGGGTAACCTGGTAACTTGCTACCAACCGGTCATATTAGCTAAATCGAAGATTATTTGAAAATATGTTGCGTATCTTTGACAGTTTACAAAGTATGTTGCGTACTTTTGTTTATTTGAAAAAGTATGTTGCGTATCTTTAGCTTTACCCTTTGAACGTTGGCAAATAAAAAACAAAATTTCATACTCAATTAGTTAAAACTGGGTAAAATTTGTTTAAATTTAAATAAAAAAAAAAAACAGTATAGATTATTTAAAACAATAGTTGAAAAATGAGAAAGTAAATTTTAAGACTTTGAGTGTTAAATATACAATAACGTTATATTTTTATTTGTCAATAAAATTTAAAATCGAGTCCAAAATCTTATAAAATAATATGATATTAATTACAATTTTATGGACCAAAGTTTAATCCTCAATTTCCGTAAATTTTCAATTGTTTATAAATTTAATAACTATACAAGTACTTATTCACAACAACGGGTTTTTCTAGCACCAAACAATTATAGTTGCAAATTGCAATATTGTCACGTTTCGTGTAACGTTTATACATAAAACATAAAATATTCAAAATGTAATTGCAAAAAGTTGTAGCATGCGATAATTCAAATTAAAGAAAATTTATTAAAATGTGAACATATAAAAACATATTGTGAAACTGAAAATAAAGCATTACATCAATTATGTGATAGCTAACAATTCACGTCATTTGCCACGTAAAACTTCTTGCTAGACGAACATGAACCTTAGTAGTCTAACCAAACTTATCACAATATGTTTGTCCCAAATAATGTCGATTGATGTAAAACACTTGTTAAATCAATTTAACGAACAACACAAAATATAACTTTTCAACGTATAATCCTTTATTGATAAGAATCAAAGAATTATAAAGTGTTGTGCGGAAAACACTATATTGAATGACAATGTATAACCAACTCTCTAACATGCAAATTAGATTTATAAGTTTGCAAGTGAACTTATGATTTCTAAGAGATCTTTGTAACTTCAATTAGGGAGTGTGTGTTTCACAAATTACAACAATATAATATGAAGCGACAAGCATCACACCCCGACCAACATACATATATATACTAGTAAGAGGTAGTTGCTAGTGGGGTTAGGTAAATGCATGTCACAAATCCAATGGATTAGGTACTATAAAGTACATCGTACATTTAATGCATCTATATTGGGAGATGCTCCTTCCTTACTTTTGTGAATAGTTCTGCCAACTGTTCTAACGCGTGTAAGTTTGACTTTCCACTAGAATTCGCTTTGTCCCGCTCAAACATATAAGTGAAAAATCCCGCCTAAATATCAGAGGATGAGAGATGTGCTCTGTTGGTCTGATCAGAGAGTTGAGAGGTTCATCAGGGTATCGCCACCCTTATTAAGCCTTTATACTTCAGCTAGAGCTCCTTCAACATATTGGTTGACCCGTATCAGCTAGGGAGTATGTCTTCAAGTAATGCTCTCTGATTTCATTATCAGAGTCATTTTTAGCGAGTCTTTTTGAAATGCTCGTTGACTTCATTTTCAGCGAGTCTTATTGAAATGCTCTCTGATTTCATTATCAGAGAGTCTTCTTTACATAGCTTAATTTCCATTCAAATCCTAGTCAGAGACAATTAGACACTTAATTGGCCCAACAATCTCCACCTATTTGGATATAAATTATGCTAAGTCTCTTGTAAGTGAGCAAAACAACTTCTTATTACACATAATTAATAACACTGCTATAACAAAAGATTGTGTTTTCATTAAGAGGTTTACAAATTACATCATATGATATTTAAATTTCTCATCTTCTCACTTTCACAACAACTTCTTGATAATCATGTCGGTATGAGATTGTGAAAGCCATCCTCTCTACAAAACGGCAGCTAATCTGAGTCTATTTGATGTCTTTCCATAGGTAAATCAGCTGAGTAGTTGAGGCCAGATTGAATTCACTTTCCCTCTGAAAGCGCAACTCCCTTTTGATGTTCATGAAGAACATCCTTAACTCAGGTTGGTCAATAACTTCTACATCCACTCCATCCTTTCCCTTTTGTGGAATCAGGTTTCATAGCATACCATCTACATTTGGAAGTTCAGTACCTTGAAATTTACCAAGGTTTATTCTCTTTTGTTTCTTCTAGACATGCTTGGGAGGAGGTAGTTCTAACTCGCTGAGTTCAGGTAGAGGAGTCCGACCAAGTGTTTTTGCTGAAGAGATCTGTTGGTCCAAATCTTGAATAAATCTTTGTAAAATGAAGAACAAATTTCTTATTCTTGATGAACAATAATTACAAGGTTTATTCAATACCCACTTTGACCACTAATAAAATCTTCAACTTCTTCATAAATCTTTGAGACAAATCAAAGATTTAAAGGGATAGTTACGGAACACTATACCGTTGAATGACATATAAAACTATCATTGATCAAAGCTAGCTACTCTTGGATTCAATAAAAGGAGGACTTTATCAGTGAACCTCTTGGGTTAATCTTGGTGCCTAGACTCACTTCATATCTCTTTTACAATATACATATAAATAGGCTAGGAAAAGTGAAGCTTACAAGAGAAGCTTTAGTAAAGCTTCCTTGAGAAGCTTTGAATAAAATAGGGATAATTTCATAAATGACCTTGTTGCCCAATTGATTTGCTTTTTTGACAGCCTTTGCGCGACTGGGCAACTCTAGCGTAGCCAACCATGGGACGCCAAGTGTCTCAAGTTGCCCAAAAAATACACAGGTTGCCCAAAATTTCGGACACTTGGTGTCCCATGATTGGCTACAGCAGAGTTACCCGGTTGCCCAAAAGCTAATGTCGGAACTTTCTAATCTAAGGTCAAAAAAGCAAATCAATTGGGCAACAAGGTCATTTTTGGAATTACCCCAATAAAATAATAATAAAGTACAAAAGTACTTTTGTCTTCTTTGACTTTCTTGTGCATCTTGTATTCCCAACAAAGTTCCCGCCCATATTTCGTAATTGTTTCTTCAGAGATAAGTCTTCAGTGTTAGTGAGATATTTGTCATTTCTCACTACTCCGTTATTGCTCAGGTACTTTACTTACTGATACCGCATCAGTGAGTAAGATGCATCTTCAGTTGGTCTTTGACATTGTTGAAGCATGTTGTTTGAGCTACTCCCTGATTTATCAGAAAGTGTATGAGCTCACTGATTTATCAGTGAGTGACGAGGGCTATTTCATGATCAAATACTTGTGAGGGATATTTGAGAAAATATCGACCTAACAATCTCCCCCTATTTGAACATAAATATAGCCTGAGTTTGATCAGAGATAAGTGAGCATAACGGCTTCTTCTTATACTCTTTGTTACAACAAGGTAAAGTAAACGATTATTTCTTAGGCTATTTTGTTTGATATCCCCTATTACAATTATCATTTTATATTCTTTGATACCACTTGTTGAGGATGAAGTTGTGTCCCATCTTGAGTCGTTATCTTGATCTTTGATTCTTATCTTCACTATCTGAGCTCTACCCTCAGGCAGTGATGATTCTTTCTTTGATAACCCTTTTTGAAGATGACTTCCTGAGTATTTTTACTTGGGGTTTTAATTCTACACTAAGGATATTTTACGTTGAGATTCTAGTGAGAGATTGCTCAACACTTAGATAGTTTTAGCCTAAGTGTTTGAATAGTAGTAAGTGAGCAATAAGGCTTCTTCTTACGTACTATTTTATAACAATGAGTAATTTTTGAAGTTACAAAAAGTAGAATTTGATCCTTAAATTTCAAAGTTCAGTAAGCCTTTTTGGCTTCCATATGAAGGTTCAAAAGTCATTCAGCAAGTTCATCAATTAGGTCCAGGGTCATTGGAGGTTCAGTGACATATTCAAAATTATTTAAGGTTCATTGACTGGGGTCAGAGTCACACCTAGTTCAGCGACTGGTGCCAATGACCTGGTTCAGTTTTGTGCTTAAGAGGGATCTGATTCACTTTAGATACATTAGTGTCCTCTCTCTTTTGTCATACCCTGATCTTTTTAGGATACATGTGAGAATTTACAACTCATTTAGGCTATGCCTGAAAGACGTTTTAGTTACTCAGTGAGTGTGAGGGCCTGGCTCAAGTTTTGATGCATCAGTGTCCTGCTTCTTTTTTATCACATGACTTTCTCAGGATTACAACACCCTCATGGTAGCTTGTTAACAGCTCTCCTACCCTTATCACGTTACAATACACTCTTTACTCCCTGAATCCTCTACTCAGCTACATTTCTAATTAGCTTGAGATTCGAGTTAAGATTTTTATCAGTGTACAAGGGTTCATCAGTTTCTGAGTCACCCATCAGGGTCTTGGGTTATGGTCTCACCGCACTTCTGCTGCGCAATTCTGATCATTGCTCCCTGATGCAAGCGTAACTTGTCAACCCATTTTTCTCCCTGATTCACACTTTCACCACACTTTGATTTTACAAAAGGCACAGCCCGAGACAACCATATACCTCTGATTTTTATTTCACCCTGAGTTACACTCTTTTCCTGACTTTTACCATCCCCTGATCCTATAGCATTCCCTGATACACCATGTACGGGTATAGTTACTCTGTTCCAGGACTTGTTTTAGAGTTACACATTTCAGTGACTCATTTAGGATCAGAGACTTAAGAAACCATTAGGTTCATATGTTTAGGTTATACCTGTTCATTATCGACTCCTTTCAGTCACCTTGAGTTCAGGGATTCGTTTGGTTCTGACCCAAAACATACCCGTGCTTTCGTTGTGCTCCTCTGATAGAGACCATCAGGTTCAGGCTTAGCCTAAAATCACCAACACCTTCTGATTCTTATCTCAACACAACCCTATTTGCATTTTAGCATTTCCTGAATCAATTATGTTCATTTATGAATACTGATAACCCCATAAGGTATCTACTATCCCACCACTTTTCTGATGTGCCATGCTGATAGACATAGTCGAGCTTAGGCTTGAGCCTAACAGCTTAATCTAATCAGCCTCAGCCTGAAGATACTTCCGGTTAATCCTATAGCTCACACCCTTTTTGAGACTCATAGGATCACTAACTCTATCATCAGGGATTGCAATTATCCTTTGAAGCCCATTCCATTTTTTTCACCTACAAATTAATAGCAACTTTATCTATCCAACCCATCTTTTTAACACTTAATTCAAAACACAAATCTGGTTAACAATTGCGGGCTACAAATCGGGTCTGCACCTGTTTATCTTCTCATCCATCTCTTTTCTTACCTTAAACCCACTTCCCATATACCAATTCAGTTTAACTAAACAATCCCAACATCAAATCTTCAACTGCTATTGACTGGTTCTTTTAACCATTGTTGCTGCATCGAATAAAACTTAAATCCGAGCACTTGTTCTGTAATGTAGGATCTGGGTTGTGAAGGATTTTTATGGGTTCTCCATCCACTCCATCCTTTCCCTTTGGCGGAATCAGGTTTCTTAGCATACCATCTACAATTGGAAGTTCAGTACGTACCTTGAAATTTACCAAAGTTTATTATCTTTTGTTTCTTCTAGACATGCTTAGGAGGAGGTAGTTCTAACTCGCTGAGTTCAGGTGGAGGAGTCCAACCAAGCGTTTTTGCTGAAAAGATCTGTTGGTCCAAATCTTGAATAAATCTTTATAAAATGAAGAACAAATTCATTATTCTTGATGAACAATAATTACAAGATTTATTCAATACCTACTTTGACCACTAATAACATCTTCAGCTTCTTCATAAATCTTTAAGACAAATCAAAGATTTAAACGGGATATTTCTGGAACACTATACCGTTGAATGACAAATAAAACTCTCATTCATCCAAGCTAGCTACTCTTGGATTCAATGAGTGGAGGACTTTATCAGTATAACCTCTTGGGTTAATCTTGGTGCCTAGACTCACTTCATATCTCTTTTACAATATACATATAAATAGGCTAGGAAAAGTGAAGCTTACAAGAGAAGTTTTAGTAAAGCTTCCTTGAGAAGCTTTGAATAAAATAATAATAAAGTACAAAAGTACTTTTGTCTTCTTTGACTTTCTTGTGCATGCTTGTAGCTTGTAGCTTGTATTCCTAAGAAAGTTCCCGCCCATATTTCGTAATTGTTTCTTCAGAGATAAGTCTTCAGTCTGAGTGAGATATTTGTCAGTTCTCACCACTCTGGTATCGCTCAAGTACTTTACTTACTTACACTGTATCAGGGACTAAGATGCATCTTTAGTTGGTCTTTGACATTGATGAAGCATGTTGTTTGAGCTACTCCCTGATTTATCAGAGAGTGTGCGAGTTCACTGATTTTATCAGTAAGTGACGAGGGCTATTTTATGATCAAATACTTGTGAGGGATATTTGACACAAATTTCGACCCAATAAGATCACCCTTCTGAACCTCTCTACTAGATTTTTCTTGAGTTGTAAAGTAGCACAAGAGGTCAGTTTCCTTACTGCATCATGAAGTTATAGCCACTATGAGAAACCCAACACCATTATATGGAAGTCTTCATATATATATCATAGTTGAGCTTCTCGTTGTTTCTAAAAACTTCCAAGTCGCTTCCCATTTTCTTTAGCCTGCACCTGACGCTGGTGATTCTCCCTTCCCAGATCCATTTGCTCATAACTTCATCGTACTTGTCATAGGGCATTTTTCTTTCCTAGACCCTTCTAGCTTCGTGTTTCTTTAGAGCTTGCTTTTTAACGGCCATCTTGTTGGCAATCACCTTGCCCCTTTACGTCAAGACGTGCGTCGCAATACAGCACAAAGTCTTCTGGTCCATCATGGAGTGCCAGGATTGGAGCATTACACAAGTTATCCTTTGATAGGATCATAGTTTTCAACTATTCAGTCAAGTCTCGGTCATTTCAGTAAATGTAATAGGTTGCTAGAATTATCATAATTAGCTATGTTATTTAGTTACTCGTATGGTTTATGTTTAAGTTTAATAAGATGTCCAATGGGCCTTGAAAGCCCACGACTTAGATGATAGGGAAGGAAGGGAGTGTTGCGCTATCCCTCTCCTATAAATAGGACATCATGTATCTCATTACAATTGTTGGTTAATTTCATATCTTAAGAAAACTCTTGCTCTTTCATCTTTCATATTGTTATTAATCAACCAAGTCTAATTCTCATCTTATTTACCTCTATTTCTTCGCCGATCTTATTGCAATTCTTTCTGTAACCTGAGTTTTGTCCACCCGAGGTTGTAACCTTAGTTGGTTTTAATATTGATAATTAGTAATGTTGTCGAGCACCCTGAAATTTCGAACTTAACAGATTCATGTGTTGATACACCAAGTTTGGTATCAATCGCGTAGAAGGAAGTGTAGTTATTTTTTAATTTTTTTGCCGACCGGGAAGGATGGAGTTTCGCCTAGAACCTTAGAGAATGACACTGTGCGTGATCTGAATGGATCCGTTCACAATGTATGAAAAATTTCCAACATTTCTGCTTCTTTGGTTTTTATCTTAGGGCGAAGTATTCATTTCCTCGGCTCAAGACGAAGAAGTCTATGACTGGACGTCATAAAGAACGTACGGAACCAACAAAACGGCGAAAATCCTGAGAGATCGGAAAAGTGTTGTATTCAAAGAAATATAGATGACATACAGTCTCAGGTTTCTTCTCTTTAATATCAGTTCATTTGGTTACGACTAAAGAAATGAATGGAAGCAGGGAAGGCAGAATTTTACTCGGGATGAACAGCGGGGTATTGAGATCAGCTTACAATGTATAGGTAGTTGCCAGAAAGGCATTGGAACAGTGTATACCTGCAAACATCAAGTTTATGTCACATTAAAGGGATCCTATCTATCTTCACCCTTTAGACTGGAAATTGTTAATGCTAGTATGCGTTAGACAAAGGAGCTAAATTCTTTTGACTAACTATTTGGACATGAGAAAGCCATCTTTGTGATTGGGGTATTAATTCGTTGATGCATTTTTACGACAACCTCTAGTGATAGAAAGAGAACAAAATATACTGCTACTTAGCGTTCGGCAACTGTTTCCTCTATGATGATGGTTATTGAGATTTCGTCATAACGTCTCTCTCGCAGTCCGTTTGTTTTCTGACGAAGCCTAATACACTGTTCTGTATTTGATCCTTGAGATCATAGGAAACTTTCCGTTAACCCAGGATGTTAGTACTTGGTTATATATAACAGACATAGGTGTTGATTGTAGATTGGTCTCTCATTTCTTTTCTGATTGTGTTAAGAGGTTCCATGTTTCATTCTTGCATGAGGGTTCTTGTATTACAGGAAAGGATAAACACTCGACTATTTGTGAGATTTTATGAATGTCTTCGAGTATCTTATGACGCCTTTGCTGGAGGCCATAAACTCGGGAAAACTTATTAATAACTTTGTTAATCATTCGAGAAAGTATAACGCTTGCAGACTTGATTTGTTATTCGATAGGAGTGATACCTTGAGAAGTCGCACTTAATGTTATAGATCTCTAGGATATCTGCTCACTCCATTTGCGTACGATCTGCAGAAATTAGTGAAGACCTTTCTAAGGGATACCTTGATCTGCGCTACGTCCTTGGAATCTGGCCTTGATCGTGCCGTTCAACGTTTTGATACGTTTTGGATAGACATAACTCCCGTCACGGCAGAATTAGATCTCGAAACTCTTGCCCATTAAAAAGCAATATATTGGATCTTAACATGCGGTAAGGATTTATACATTTATCGTATGTACGCTTCATGACACACATTTATCTGTTATTGTCAACTCATCTGTATCATCTCTTTTATCCGAGTAACAACGTGAGATCTGAATCGACGAATTGGAATTCTAGGCTCGCCATTCTGTTTTTATATTACTGATATCGCTGCTATGTATACGCTTCTCAAACTAAATCGATGATTATTGAAACTGTGTGCAACTGGTATTTAAACGCCTATTATGTTATCAATTTTGCAATTATTAACTAAGGAAATCATAAAGGTCCAAGGGGTATCATGATCTGTATACGAATACACCACTTATTGGGAGTTTGTTTGATATAATCGAAAAGCATACTGTGCTCCTGTAATAGAGTGTTTAGCACTGTATATACCTTCTACAAGATTCCTATTAAAGATCTACCCAATTGGCACTTGCCAAATATATCGATCGATACACCAATTCGTTCATCTTAAATTAGTTCGATCTCCTTTCTGCTATACTAATATGGAAAAGCACCCACTTGATCTTACCACGATTACATCATCTTCTCTTGTGATACTTTTAAAGGAGTATTGATTGTCATCGGATTACTACTCGCTAATTGTGATTCTTTTGATTTGAAATTTGCTGTGATGCCTGCATTGTCCTTCTATGGGGAACAAGTGATCATTCTGTCATAGACTAATAGTCGCTATAATTACTGCGATGGCGATGAACCCTCGGAGGCGTCTGTTTGTTAGTTTGCGTGAACCCACTTGTACGTTATACCGTTTTTCGTTATACTCCTGTTTCTAGCGTACTTTTCAAACTTTCCTGGGCCGACGAAATATTCTTTTTTAGCAGGGAAGAAGTTGTAATAACTAGATGTGCATCTTAAGAGAAGAAACTTGCCATAGATTGACCCACATCTGGTATTTCCTAAATCTTAATAAAAAAATCACACGTCCACCACGTACCATTACAATCTGACTAATATGAAATCACTATATACCAGTATAACATTAAAATAGAAGAATACCCCTATATAAAGAGCCACCAAATGAATTCTAAAATTTTACAAGAGCCCAAATTATGATCGAAGAATAATTAAAATTGGATCCAATATAACTTTTGTTAAGTCCAAAATAATGCAAAAGCCACAATTATTTAGATTAAGGCCACGCTTAGGGAATGTGCTATTTAGCCAACTGATCATTTTAGATTTTGTAACAAAATATAAAGGAATATGGATAACATTGAAATGGTAATTTTGGAAAAGCACCAATTTTGTGATTTGATCTAACAAACAATTCTCGGGTCCATCAATCCCATTAATTGATTGAAACGTTAAATTCCAATCATTCCCTAATTTTTTCTGCCCTTTATAACGATTAAATACCAAAAACCCTAAAAGGTCCCCAAATTCCACCGCGGCTCATAAAAATTCCTGGAAGTTGTGGCATAATTCCGTGGCTTTCTTCTAGTCCAAACATCATCACAAAAATTATATTTTTGATTTTTGGAGGCTCGTGCTAATCGGTTTGTCGAATTTAACTCAAAACAAAGGTAATATGAATTTCAATCATACTGACTCCCATAAAATTCATCACTA
>LBNU01026870.1:0-11350 GCA_014162995.1 Artemisia annua | reverse complement strand
TCCATCTCCTTCCTTAGGTGGCTTTTCCCAATTCCATTTATGTTTATCGCCTTCGCTTTTCCATTTATTCATGGCTAGGTTGATTGGCAAAACCCCTAGGAAGTCGGTGAATCTTTCTAAAAACTAGGGGATCTTCAAAGGGATCTAGTTCGGTGTCCCTAGCTAAAAGTTGTTCTACCGTTTGTGTTCGGTTTACAAATTCTTCTTCTAGGTAGAATGGGCGTTGGGGTCCTATAAAGTCTCCTTCTAACCATGGTCCATATCTAGAGGTCTTCCTATCGGGGGGTTCCTCAAAGGTGTCATAGGCATGTTTCTTAACATCATAAACCGACCAAGTTTCTCCTTCTCCTACCGCTATCTTAGATTTCTTACAATCAATCATAGCACTAGCGGTGGCTAGAAATCCTCTTCCTATCAACAAGGGGCATGTGGGGTCGCTAACCATATCGAGGACGTGGAAATTGGCTACCATTATTAACTTTCCTATGTGAGCTATCACGTCCTTTACTACTCCTACCGGGTATGCTACGCTTCCATCCGCTAACCCTATTATTACCTTGGTCTCTTCTAGCTTTCCTAGTTAAAGATAAACTATCAAAGAGGACTTTCCAAAGGGTTGTAACGTAAGGTGTAGGGATATGATAAACACGGTTTGGTTGGAATAAAGGGTATTTTAATGGTGGCAAGTTAATTATCATGATCAAATACATGCACTCTACATCGTTGCTTAAGCCAAGACTCGACTCGATCTTAAATTTAAAATGAAATAACAAAAACTAAAAAGAAACATAAAAGGAAACGGGATGGTAGTCCGTATGTTTTTCTCTTTTCTTTTTCATATTTTTTTTGTATTTTTCTTGATTTTTTTCGATTTTTTCGATTTTTTTGATTTTTTTTTTCATACACTCTTGCCCTACCATCCAAAATAATACATCATAGGGGAGTTGCATTCCCCTTACACTTAAATCTTTACATAACTTTACAATTACTATTCTAATGACTCGAATTAAGATAATTGAAAAACTTGGAGTACTTTTAAAATGTTTAGCACATATGGGGGTAATAATGTTGTTCTTTCCCATTACTCCATTACACTAGTACTTTACCCATGAGTCCCAATCGTCCCAAAACAATATGTACAAGGATATGACTTAACTTAGCAACCATGTAATTGACTAGATAATTAACTAAGGGTTTAACAAATGTTTTCACAATAATGCACCAAAGGTGGGTGCATACAAGGTAGGCTAAGGCAATTTGGGTGTACATTTAGTGGGGTGTAACAAATTCTCACTTTGAGTAAGATGCTCAAAGGTCGAAACGAAAGGATAGGCTCGGAGGGGTTTACTAGGGGTATCGTGTACCAAAAATGGATACAACGCAAAGGGTGTGGGAGAATTACTTGACCAATGAAGTCAAAGTAATTATAACAAAAATAAGGGTGTAAAACAATGGGTTACTCCTAATGCCTCTTATCATGTAGTAAATCGTAACTACACGATGTAGTCTCCCTTGTGGATTCGAGATGGTCCTAACGCAAGTTCTAGAATCTAAATACTACCGGTACACACATCATAGCACCAAAGATGGATGCTTTTCCTACCAATTCTAGGGGCGAACCTCACATATTTGTGGTGGAAAATTTTTTTAGTGGTACGGTTTTGTGCTAGTCATACAATTTCCTATCCATGAGACGCTCATTAAAATCAAGGTTTCACTTCTAGATGTTGTAAAAAATTTTAAATTGGCGCTAAAATTGCCCTAACAAATATTTCTCTTGGTTTTATTACAAATTTACTATTAAACAAAGCAAAACATCAAGCATAAGTGTATTCTCAACGGTGTCTTCATTTACCCCCCTTACACTTAAACCAAACATTGTCCCCAATGTTCAAATAGAAGATGTAAAAGTGAATAAAATGAAAGAATGAAATCAAATACTCCCCTGAATCGTTTGATGTGGATAATGAGGTAACATGGTTAGATCTTCTTCCAAGAAAGACGAACGTTCAAAGCTTCCCTTCCAAAATAATAGACGTCTTCTTGTCTAAAATAACCTGTTAACCTGAAAAAGATAAAGGCCAACCTTGCATAAAATCGCGGTGAAATCTACGTAATAGGATATAATGCTTGTGGAATGAATATTTTGCAGAATTCCTGGAGATTATAAGTTAAAGAATTGATAAAACTTTTAATGTTTCCGGAAGAAATACAAAACTTTCAAAAATTGCAGAAAATTTTAACCTGACGCCGTCAGGTGTTATGCCTGACGCCGTCAGAATGATCTGACAGAATTCTCATGTTAAGCTTCCGGAAAAATTCTGGAAAAACTATATCTTACTTCCTGGAATTCCTGCAAAAATTCATTATGACTCGATACAAGCATTTGACTCAAACAAATACTAATATGTATGTTAATTTACATTGTTATTATTCATGTTCATTCGTTCTTTATAAACCGATTTAGATTTCCCTTAAACTTAGCTTTTGCGAAATACCTTTATATGTAGTTAAGACGAAGTTAAAAATAAAATAAAGCATTTTCACAATTTAGTTTGAAGCATGAATCAATAACAAGAAATATAACTTACATATGGAAACAAATAAAATCAAATAAATATATAAACAAACACAAAGCATGGGTTGCCTCATAAGAAGCGCTTTTCTTTATTAACGAGTCTCGTAGCTAGACTCAAAGTCACCCTATCCGACATAGGTGAGTTCCGCATCGAGGATATCCTTAGGGTTGATTTTGGTTGGAAGTGTCCTATTGGTGCGTTTGGTGAAGTATGACCTCTCAAAATTCTCTCCATCCGGATCATATAGAGTTATCTTAATGTGCCACGATCCATCTCCTTCCTTAGGTGGCTTTTCCCAATTCCATTTATGTTTATCGCCTTCGCTTTTCCATTTATTCATGGCTAGGTTGATTGGCAAAACCCCTAGGAAGTCGGTCATCTTTCTAAAAACTAGGGGATCTTCAAAGGGATCTAGTTCGGTGTCCCTAGCTAAAAGTTGTTCTACCGTTTGTGTTCGGTTTACAAATTCTTCTTCTAGGTAGAATGGGCGTTGGGGTCCTATAAAGTCTCCTTCTAACCATGGTCCGTATCTAGAGGTCTTCCTATCGGGGGGTTCCTCAATGGTGTCATAGGCATGTTTCTTAACATCATAAACCGACCAAGTTTCTCCTTCTCCTACCGCTATCTTGGATTTCTTACAATCAATCATAGCACTAGCGGTGGCTAGAAATCCTCTTCCTATCAACAAGGGGCATGTGGGGTCGCTAACCATATCGAGGACGTGGAAATCGGCTAGCATTGTTAACTTTCCTATGTGAACTATCACGTCCTTTACTACTCCTACCGGGTATGCTACGCTTCCATCCGCTAACCCTATTATTACCTCGGTCTCTTCTAGCTTTCCTAGTTTGAGGGTGGTGTAGAGAGGTAGTGGAAGTAAGTTGAGGCTAGATCCAAGATCGGCTAGTGTGTCATAAGCTTCCGAATTACCAATCTTACATGGTAGGACAAATAGACCCGGATCATCTAACTTCTTAGGTAGTTTGTTTCGAACGAAGGCGGTCCCTTTCTCACCTAATTTGAGCTTCTTCTCATATTTTTCTAGTAGGGCGTTATAGTAGGGGGCTCGTTCTAACACATCAATAACCGGACGTTCAAGGTGGAGTTCCTTGAATTCTTCGTCGAGGTCTTGTGTGGGGGGTGTTTCAACTATGTTATCGACCGATTTGGCGTTGGATGCCTTACTCTCGTGGTCTTTTTGAGGGATTTGGGTTTGTTTGAAACACGTGCTCATGGCGTTGACCGAATAGTATTGTGGGCAAGAACTAGGGGACGAAACCGAAGAAATGGAGTTAACGTTTAGTTTCGGGTTCTTGACCGTGTCGCTCGGGAGGGCTCCCATTTCTCGGTCATTGAGAATCTTCAACAAAGAATCGATTTTATCGGTCATCTCGCTTTGCTTTTGTTTGAACTCGGATTCAAACTTGGATATACGAGCTTCTTGAGATGCCATAAATTTCGACATCAACCCTTCAAAGTTGTTGGTACTACCATAGTTGTTGGAAGGATTGTTGTTGAAGGTACGGTTGGAGGAATTACCGTTGGATTGAAACCGGTTAGGTGGGTTGGAAGAATTGTTTTGGGGTGCGTTTTGGTTTGACTTCCACCTAAGGTTGGGGTGATTTTTCCATAAGGGGTTGTATGAATCTCCGTAAGGGTTTGGCTCGGGTTTGAAAGTGTACCACTTGTCTTCCGCTTCGTCGGTACGCGTGGATGCGTAGTTCGCAAAAGCTTGTTCGGGGAGTTTCATGCAATCACGAGTGACGTGGGGACCACTACATAATTCGCACGAAGAAGTGATTTTGTTCACTTGGCTTGAAGGTTTAGGAGCTTCATAGGATTTCATGAGAAACTTAACTTGGTCCTCAAGTTCTATGATCCTACGGTCGGAAGTGCTTGAATTATTCGAAGGCAAAGATATTGCCTTGACCGTTTTATTCAAATCACGGGGATCGTTCCAACTTTCGTTGTCATAAAGAGCAAGATCTTCTAGGAAATCCCATGATTGTTCCGAACTTAGATCACGTAGCTTGCCACCGGCCGCTTGGTCAATGGTTTGCCTCGTGTGGAGATTGATGTGGTCATAGAAGATTTGGACTTGGAGCCAATGGTCTATGCCATGATGAGGGACTTTTTGGAGTAAGTCATTGAATCGAGTCCATGCCTCGTAGAGGGTTTCGCCTTGGCGTTGTTGGAACGCCAAGATATCATTCCTTAGCTTGGTAGTTCTCCCCGATGGGAAAAATTGAGCAAGGAAACGAGTTGTGAGATCATCCCAAGAGGTGATGGATCCTGCGGGAAGTCGCTCAAGCCATTGACTAGCTTGGTCCCGTAGAGAGAATTGGAAGAGACGCAATCGGGTCGTCTCTCGAGTGGCAACATCAAGGTCTATGGAATCTACGATTTTGAGGAAATCCTTGAGATGTTGATTTGGATCTTCGGAACGAAGTCCATGGAATGCGCATCCGCTTTGCACCAACCGGATGGTGTCGGATCGCAAGGAAGTGACATTGGCTCCTTGAGTGAGCTCAATGGTGTTGCGATAGCCAAGGTGGCTAGGTCGGGAATACTCTCCTAAGGTACGGGGTCTAGGAGGTTGGTTCAGTTGTGGTGGGTGGTTTGGATGAAGTGGGTTGTTGGGATCAAGGATGTTACCACCTTCCATGATGGCGGATGGTAAAGGTTACGAACAAAAACACGAAGAAAGAGATAGACTAAAGAAATCCTAGAAAAATAAAATAAAAATCTCACTAGAAAGGAATCTAGCGAGTAGACCTAATAAAATAAAAAATCTACCTAAACAATAACTATTCCCCGGCAGCGGCGCCAAAAACTTGATGCGTGGTTTTGTGACCTTACAACAGGTTTTACCTCTAAAGGGATCTCAAGAGGCTTACAACCCCACCAGGCAGTGTAACTGACCGATGTAGTATAGGATAGTGGTAAGTACGGGGGATTGATTGTTCTCTCCCAGGGAATAGTGTTCGTTAGGATAGAAAAACTACTCTAATAGGTCTATGGGTGAAGGAAGATTCTTTTTGTATTTTTATATTTTTAGGAAAGCAAGTAAAATCTCGGTTTTGAAGGAGTGGGCGGAATTAGTTGCTAGTCAACTAACCCAAAATTACTACAATTGCAAGTAAAATAAAATAACTAAACTATTTGGTTGTGAAAACTATATGGAGAAAAGTTGTGTTTACTTAGACTTCATTACTCCCTAACTATCTTTTACCGGTTAATTGATATGTATGTTACTTGTGTGGATGAAGGGTGTATTTCTAATAACTCATGGAGTGGCATACATATCTCTCCAATTCTATGAGCTCTTATCTCCTCCTATGCCATGCACGGCACAACCATATGGATTGTAAACAGTGGCTCATGCATTAAATACTACCTTAATAGCCTAGTATGCCTTGGCTACATGTTTCCCAAGACGTTCAAGCACGTTACCATAAAGGAGGTTGGCCAGTTTTCTTGAGCCTAACATTGATGGAAATATCATCCCAACAAACAACAACACATCAATTAACCAATAATTAATAGTTAGGTTTCATTAGATCTAAGCAAACACAAGAGAATTTAGCTACACATGTTAATTGAAAGACAGGCAAAAGAGATAATCAACCAACACATAGACATATTGATTGAATTAAAGTGAAGACTTATCTTTAATTAAGCATGAGGGTTCCAAGGGTTGGAAACCCTAAAAAGTACAGAAAATTCATCTAGGGTTTGGTGCCAAAAGTTCTCCACAAAGTTCCACCCTTAATGAATGAAAAATAGAAAACTATATATAGATTTTACATCTGACGGCGTCAGGTTATAGAGGCTGACGTCGTCAGCTCGCCGCCATTAGGTTTCTCGGATGGCCTAGATCCACTTCTGACGCCGTCACTCTCTATTCCTCTCTGGGCCGTTACTCTTTAAATCATAACCTGACGGCCTACATCGTCTAACACCTGACGGCGTCAGGTGTTAATTTCCAAAATCTTTCTGGCCCGTCATTTGATAATAGGTTTCCACTCTTTTGTCAAAGCTTACTGACGGCGTCACCTTGTGACTCTGACGCTGTCAGGTTGTAATTTCTTCTTCTTTTGAGACTTTGTCGTTTTCTTCACTTTTATGCTCCAAAAACGTCCAAATATGCATGTTTTCCAGAATTCTTCTCAAAAGTACCTAAAATGACAAAAGGAACGATTTAGGGTAATATTTGATCACATTTATATGAATTAGGGCTTAAATGACCCCCTAAAAGCGTAACACTTTTCGTCTCATCATAAACCCTTAATGATTATTTATGACTATCCTATTTATCCAAAGACGTCAGATTATGGCAGCCCAAGCAGTGCTCAGCTAGACACAAAGGTTATCAATGCACTAATATAAGGCACCAAAGATATCATCATATAAACTTTAATTGATGGGAAAGCAATTTTAAGAGGTGTGTATGATTTTCCGTAGTCACATACACATGCCCATCTATCCTGATGAATTAAAGTGTACTATTACAATAAAAACAAAACTACTTAATGAATTGAATACATGCAGGACCTTCTTACAGCTCTCATATCTTCATTTGGGTTGTGTCTTGTGTTGCTTCTTCAACTGAACTCGGCTCCTTGGGGTTATGTTGCACACAAAATTCGTCTAGGTCTTGGGTATTTATAGTTTCTATCTTAGGGTTCGATGCGGCGCATGTAATAGGTAGATGCGGCGCATTGACTTAACTTCGCGTGGGGTCCAAGATTAATATATTCTGGAATATTCGTACACCGTCTTCAGATGCGGCGTAACTTGAATCTTTATGCGGCGCATGTCCTTCAGTGTCTTGGATTGTATCTGGTGAAGTCTTGATAATGATACGCCGTATGTCATAATTTGTCCAAAATCGCCAAGTTTCACCTATTACTTGTTTTTACCTGAGAATTACCAAAGTAAAATTAAAGTACCGATTCTCATATATAATAAAGTAAAACAAGTCAAATAAATAGGATAAATGATGATAATAATATGTACTTATTTGAGTTCATCACTTAGCAACTCTAACCAACGACGTTACCTCATGTTTAACTCCTTTTGATCTAAAATATGCTGGAAACTTTTGTGATCGGTGAAAATCGTACATTTAGTGCCATACAGGTAATGTCTCCATAACTTAAGAGCGAATACCACCGCTCCTAATTCTATATCATGGGTGGTGCAGTTTTCCTCATGAGGTTTGAGTTGTCAGGAAGAATAAGCAATCACTTTGCATCTCTACATCAATACGACTCCTAAACCTTGGATTGATGCGTCGCAATACACCACGAAGTCTTCACTTCCTTCGCGTAATGCTAATATCGGGGCTTCACACAGCTTCTTCTTCAAGAATTGAAATGCCGATTCTTGCTCTTGTCCCCAGTCAAACTTCTTCTTTTTCTGGGTTAACTCAGGCAATGGCTTAGCAATCTTCGAGAAACGTTCAATGAATCGTCGATAGTATCCAGCAAGACCTAAAAATTGACATATTTCGGTGGGGCTAGTGGGTGACGTCCAATTTTTAATAGCTTCGATCTTGGCGGGATCTACGTGAATACCTTTACTATCAATCACATGCCCAAGAAATTGTACTTTCTCAATCCAAAAATCACACTTGGAGAATTTGGCGTACAATTTCTCCTCTTTTAGCAGCTTTAGTATGGTTCTCAGGTGTTCAGCATGCTCTTCTTTGTTACGGGAGTAGATAAGTATATCATCTATGAACACAATCACGAACTTGTCCAAGTAAGGTTTGCACACTCGGTTCATTAGGTCCATAAATACAGTGGGTGCATTTGTTAAACCGAACGACATTACTTGAAATTCGTAGTGGCCGTATCTTGTCCTGAAAGCTGTCTTAGGGATATCTTCTTCCCTAACTCTCAGTTGATGATAACCTAATCTTAAATCAATCTTCTAGTAGACACTCGATCCTTGCAATTGATCAAACAGGTCATCGATCCTCGGCAATGGGTATCGATTCTTCACAGTAAGTTTGTTCAACTAACGATAATTGATACACATCCAGAAAGTTCCATCCTTCTTCTTTACAAACAACACCGGTGCTCCCCATGGTGACGAACTAGGACGAATAAATCCTTTATCTGACAATTCCTGCAATTGCTCAGATACTTCCTTCATCTCGGATGATGCTAACCTATAATGTGCTCGTGCCGCTGGTGCTGCTCTAGGCACCAAGTCAATCTGAAATTCCACTTGACGTGCTGGCGGTAAACTAGGCAAATCCTCGGGAAATACTTCAGGAAAATCTCTGACTACAGGCACATTCTCAAGTCGCTTCTCCTCCGACTTCTTTTTCGTGACTTGAGCCAAAAAGGCTTGACATCCTCGTTCGATGTACTTCACGACTTTAATGCAAGAGACAATGCTTAGACGTGTCTTACTCCGCTCACCATAGATGATTAAGGTTTCATCTCCGAGTGGAATGTGTACGAGCTCCTCGTCACATATGATTCTAGCGTGGTTCTTGGATAACCAATCCATTCCTATGACGACGTCGAAACTACAAAGTCTAATTGGCATGAGGTCTATGGTGAAGGGTTTGTTAAGCAGGCGTAGGGTGCAACCCTTGATTACGGTGTTAGTGCTTACTAGCTCTCCATCGGCTAGTTCTATTTCGTATGAGGTGTTTTGTTTGGTTAGGAAAATATTAAGTAGAGGTGCAACAGAAGTAGATATGAAACTTTGATCGGCTCCAGAATCAAATAAAACTTTAACAAGGCGATTGTTTAGAAGGAACGTACCCGTGACTACGTTCGGATCATGTTGTGCATTTCCATCTCCCAGCACGTATGCTCTAGCACGTGCAGTGTTGTCTTTGTTGGGACAGTTACGCCTATAATGCCCCTTTTCTCCACAATCATGGCATATTACCGTTACAGGCTGCAAATTAGCTCCTGTAGCTTTGCAATCCTGAGTCTTATGACCGGTCCTTAAGCATCGTCCACACTTAGCATAGCACGGTCCATTGTAGTGCATCTTGCACTTGTTGCATAGTGGGCCTTGGCCAGCGTATTCACAGGTTCTAGTTGGTGCAGCGACATAAGCCTTGGCGGCTTCTTGTCGACGGTTCAGTCGGTTATGGTGGTCATTCCTTTCTTGGTGATAGTTACGGTTGTTGTTGTTTCGGTTACCATTGCGGTTGTTGTTGCTAGTCGCCCTACGATCATCAAACTTCCTTTTGTGATCGTTGCTTCCCTGAGCAGAGTTACGCTTAATCTGCCTGTCTAGCAATCTTTGGGCAATAGACATTGCTTCTTCCTAGGATTGTGGCTTTGACGAGGTGACGTTTCCCTCAATGCTCCTTGGCAATCCTTCAATATACTTTTCCAAAAATTTCTCCAAATTCGACACTTTAGAAGGGCAGAGCAAAGCAAGCTCCTGAAACCTTCTGTCATATGCCTTAAGGTCATTTCCTTTCACGACCAAAACGTGAAACTCATCCTCTAGTTTCTTAATCTCTCTCCTTGGATAGTACTTTTTCAACATCTTCTCCTTAAAGTTGGTCCAAGTGATCTGATAGGCTTCCTCTATGCCTATTTTCTGAGCAGTCGCGTTCCACCAAGATAAAGTATCTTCCAACAAAGTTCTAGTAGCAAACGAGACTTTGTTCTCAGCAGCACAACCGCTTCTAACAAACACAGTTTCGGTTCTCTCACCAACGAGCAAGTTCCGTTGCTCCTTCAGTTCCCTTAAAGTAAGCGGGCTTGCAAGCCATGAAGTCCTTGTAGTTACATTTGCGAGTTGTAGAAGTCTCGCTTTCTGCAGTTGGTCGAACCTCACTACTTGATCTTGCCTGCTGCTCCAATGCTGCAACGACACCGTCGGGAATCAACTTCCTGATAGCAGCTTGAGTCATTGCGGGAGCAGGTGTGACGGCAGGTACAGTCTTCCTAGGAGCCATAATTCTATAAAATCACAAGTGCATAAGTTAAACTTCGAACATCGGTCTCATCACAACCAAAAGAAATAATATAACCAAGCTCATAAAAAAGGTTTTAATAATTGTTACATTGTTCCAAAACAATACAATACAGAATTATTAATGCCGCGCAGGGCAAGTTAAGATGTCTATGCATGCAGTGATATGTCATAGGTCTATGAAGCTCCAGATGCGCCTCCTGATCTATGCTCTGACTCTCGAACAATCCTGATCATCTCAGTTAAGTTTTCTACTCCTCTATCTCTCTGAGTGAGTATCCTCTATGTTTGCAAGACGTCTCTGGTATTCATGGTTCAGATTTAACTGAGCACCCAATATGGCCTCTAAGGCGGCAATCCTCTGACTCTGAATCCTTACTGTGTCTCTAGTTACTTGTAGGGTTCTTTCAACATTCCCTACTCTATCATGTAACCCTTGTGCTGTCTCCTGGGCTGCATCCTGAGCATGCTCAATCTCATCAACTCTGAAGCTCACATCGAAGATCTCCCGTCTTCTGGTAGACATTCTCCTGTATAATATCCTGAGGTCTCGGTCGTAAGAATCAAAATGACCTGGTGGTAGCTCATCAAGGTAATCAGAGTGAAGCTCTACTACTCTAGCTAGTGAGCTCAACTGGGTCCCTATCCAAGTAACGATGTCTATCTCGGTACTCTCCGATGTTAAGAGAGACACGTAGTCTGGGCTCTCCATAGCAGGTACGTCAGTGTCTGTAGGCTCGAACGATGTTAAGAGAGACACGTAGTCTGGGCTCTCCATAGCAGGTACGTCCCTCCATACTATGTCATCT
>LBNU01026869.1:0-14134 GCA_014162995.1 Artemisia annua | reverse complement strand
AACAACAGGACTAAATGTCTCCTCATAGTCTACTCCTTCTTTTTGACCATAACCCTTAGCTACTAACCTAGCTTTATACCTTTCCACTTCACCAGTGGACTTATATTTAATTTTCCAAACCCATTTACTACCAATAGCAGTTCTGCCAAGAGGTAATTCAACCTCTTCCCAAGTATCATTCTCATGTAAAGCATGTATTTCATCATTCATAGCATGTTTCCAATTAATATTCTTATTTGCCTTTTCAAAAGAAGTTGGCTCAACAGTTTTATTCAAATTGGACACAAAACAACAATTATCAGATGTCAACAAATGATGATTCACATACTTATTCAAACCATACTTAATACTAGTATTAAGCACAAAATCATTAAATCTAACAGGTAACTTAGAAGGTCTACTAGACTTTCTAACATTCACTTCCTCTGTTTGACTTGGAACTCTATGACTTGAACCATTATTTCCCTCAGACATAACATTTTCATTTAAAGGAGTTGCAGACCTAACATCATGTCCAGGTTGCTGTGAATTACTCTCAGAACCTGATTGTGGTATCTGTTCAAAAATTTCAGACTCAAGAGAGCTCACAACCCCTTCTGGTTGATGAGGTCTACCTTCTCTACCAACAGATGTACTTCCTTCATAAGTATCATCATTGGGAGCAGGGACTGGAGTTTCAGATGTGTTTTTAGACTCTTCATCAAAATAATCAAAAAAGTTCAAACTATTTATTTCAGACAATGTTTCAGAAAACAGATTTTGACTCATTTTGAAAGGAAAAACTGTTTCATAAAACTTAACATCTCTGCTATACAAAACAGATCTGTTCTCAAGACTTAACAGTTTATAAGCTTTTTTTCCACTAGCATATCCTATTAAAACACATTTTTCAGACTTTTCAGAAAATTTATCATTTCCTTTTAAGATTGCAGCAAAACACAAACATCCAAAACTCCTCAGATGTGACAGATTAGGTTCCTTACCATAAACTAAGGAAAAAGGTTACTTTCCATTTAAAACAGAGGAAGGAAGCCTGTTGATCAAATAAGTAGCAGTTAAGATACACTCAGACCAAAAAGCAAGAGGAATCCCTCCCTGAAACATAAGACTTCTAGCAACATTCAAAAGATGTCTATGTTTCCTTTCAGCAATACCATTCTGTTGTGGAGTATATGCACAAGTAGTTTGATGAACAATACCCATTGAAGTAAGAAAATCAGTCATTTTATGATTCACAAATTCAGTACCATTATCAGATCTTATGACCTTAATTTTCTTATCAAACTGTGTTAAAACCAAGTTATAAAAATTTACAAACATTGAAAAAACTTCATCTTTGGTTTTAAGCATATACACCCACACAGACCTACTATAATCATCAACAATGGTCAAAAAATATCTAAAACCCTCCCTGCTAACCACTTTATAAGGCCCCCATACATCAAGATGTATAAGTTGACCAAAAACAGTTGACTTATGTTCACTTAGAGGAAAAGACTCCCTGCTCTGTTTAGCCTTATGGCAAATTTCACAGGGACTTTCATGATTAATATTGGTCAAGTTAAGAGAACCTTTTAGCAGTTTAAGAACCTGATTAGCAGGGTGACCCAACCTATTATGCCAAACCTCCTTAGACACATGACAAACAAGAAACTCACTCTGATTAGAAACAGCAAGACAAGTAGGTTTGTTATCAAAGATATATAGGCCACCAAATTCACTACCAGTCCCCAGAACACTCTCCTTTTTCAAATCCTGAATGTAACAGGTAGTCTCATCAAAACCAACAGTAAGTTTACTATCTTTAATCAACTTATGAACAGATAATAGACTAACAGAGTATTCAGGAACCACCAACACATCAAATAAAACCACTTTGTCATTTAACCTCAAATTACCAACATGTGTTATTTTAGCCATAGTACCATTAGGATGACCAACAGTAAGATATAACTCAGAAACATCAACCACACAAAACATATTATCAATACTATTAGTCATATGCTGATTAGCCCCAGAATCAATTATCCAACCTAAGTTATAATTGATCTTTCCAATTTTAACATTAGCACAAAAAAATTTGTAAAAATGTTGATTAAAAAACACATTGCAGTTAAAGAAGGAACATGAGGCACTACCTGCCATAGTGGCATGAGCAGAAGTACCAGGCTTATCATTCAACAAACTCATAAGCTTCAAAACCTGTTCATTAGTGAAAGACACAGTACTACCAGTTTTGACATCACCATTAACATCAGAAGAACCTTTAATCTCAGCATTATTGTTTTTATTAAAACCAGAAACAGGCTTAAGATTAGGATTTTTCTTAAAACCAGGAGGATAACCAATAAGTTCAAAACATCTTTCAATGGTATGTCCTTTTAAACCACAGTGTTTACACAGCAAATTATCATAGTTTCCTCTATTATTGTTATTAGAGTTGTTACCAGACCAATTATTATTAGAATTTCTTCTATTAGCATTATTACCATTTGGTCTAGACACAAAAGCAGAAATCTGAGGCTTGTCTGTTTTAGCAGAAGTGGTAGGAATCCCTCTATGGGATTCTTCCCTAGAGATGATGACAAAGGCATCTTTGACCTCAGGAAGGACTTCCCTGGTCAAGATACCACTCCTAATGGGCTGATAAATGTCATCAAGGCCCATCAAGAACTGCATAAGTTTTAACAACTTAGCATGATCATTCAACTCATTTCTAGCCTCACAAGTACAATCAGGTAATTTTGTAAGAATATCAAATTCTCTCCAAAGAGAGCTCAACTTATGAAAATATTCAGATACAGGCAATCCACCTTGTTTAAAAGTATTAATTTTCTGTAAAAGATTAAACACAACAGAGCCATCAATCCTATCATAAGTTTCTTTCAATTCTTTCCAAACAGTGGAAGCATTATCAGAGAAAACATGACCAAGATACACATCTTGAGATAAAGAACTAAGAATCCAATTAAGCACAACAGCATTACATCTATCCCATTGAGATTCTAGCAAAGGACTAGCAGCATAATCAACTCTAGAACAACTACCATCAAGAAAACCCATCTTATTTTTAATCTGCATAGCCAATTTAATAGCACAAGACCAAACTCTGTAATTTTCAACACCAGATAATTTGATACTAACAATAGAAGCACAATTAGAATCATTAGGATGAAGATGCAGAGGATTACTCTGATCCAAACTACTAATCATAATAGCCATAATGAACAAACAAAGAACAAGAACAATAAGCAATAAGCAGAAAAACCAAACAAACAAATAAAACAAACAACTAGAACAAACAAACAGATAAAGAACAGATAAGCAACAAGAACCAAACAGAAAACAAAACAAACAACCAGAACCAAACAAACAAACAGATAAAGAACAGATAAGCAACAAGAACCAAACAGAAAACAAAACAAACAACCAGAACACCAAACAACCTCCACCAAACTCAATCCTCCAACAATCCCAAATCCTAACCTCCTCCAATTCTAAACACACACCCAAGAACTAACTTAGGCTTAGCCAAGTGAACTGGAGTTGACCAGAGCAGGTTTTCATACCACTCTAGGTGGCAGATCAAGATGTTAATCAACTCGTTTGCACCCACTTAACTAACACCTAGTTATTCTTAAAAGAGAAACAAAACTTACAGTGCTTATAAGAATTTGCAGCGGAGAACCAATCAACCACTCTAGATTCACTTAGTCTAGAGTAATTGATCCAAGAACCAACCCAGAATCAGTTAACCAACAATATCCAAGAAACCCCCAAATTCCAAATTAGGGTTTCAAGAAATTAAACCCAAGAATCAACAATTGAAAGTTGATTCGTAAAGAAAACACCACCAATTGCTTCCAATCGAACCAAAACCCAAAAACCCCCAAAAATTAGGGTTTCAAGAAAAAACCCAAAAAAACGAAACGATCAAGAATCACTCAAAAACCAACCAGATTAGAACCTGGCTCTGATACCATGTAAAAATGGTACCAAAACACAGATCTTAATCACCCAACCAACCACCCCACGGTGATTACTTTTATTATAACAATAAACACAGTTGACAAGTCCTCAAACGAGTGCTTGCCTTACAATACAAAGAAAAAGATGATAGTCCTCCTACTGAGTGCTATCAATACAATACTCACACACTAAACCACTGAAACAATAAAACCAGACTTAAACTAAAGATCAAGATGATCTTAATACAACTCAGTAACAATGACTACCCAGAAACCCAAAGTAACCCAGATGTGAGAGATTGATCTTTGAGAGAGAAAGTAGGTGTAAACAATGAGATAATGTGACTGCCTCAAACCCTAGCTCGAACAACACATTAAATAGCCCAGAAGTTACATAACAAACCCTGCACAACTCAAACAATAACAAACTAGGACAAAAGTTAGCATTAGTCAAAATAGGCATAAAATAGTTCCATAATAAACCCTCAAGTATCATAAGCTTGCTAAAAGTATTATTTCCAATATGATTCGGTAGTTAAAATAACTGCTATGGCAGTTACTACCGAATTCAGTTTTATTGGTCATACATATGTTTTCTATCTCTGGTTCTGTTTTCATAACAACAAAAACACAATCTCGGTTCAAAATCTGAGTTTTATCCGATTAGAGATTTCGATAGAACCATCGAAATACTTCAATCTGAAAGTGTTTACACGACTCTTAGATTACTGTGATCCATAATTTTCTAACAGATTAAGCAAGTACCCTTCCAGCATAATGACATCATGCTGAAAGCAATTAAAAATAAGAGAAAACATATTAGTAAAAGTATCGCACTTTTTTGGGGAGAAGATCAAGTCACCGAGACAGCCGAACATTGTTTGAAGAATATTATCACAATTCTAACATTAAAATTCTATTTTAAACCAAACCCATAAAGAAAGTTTGACGGTTTTAGATGGTCTTTGTGAGGGGGTTGGCTTGCACCTACACATGTATCGGGTAAGGATTTACATGCCGATTTAAACCTGTGAAGAATATCATCACAATTCTAAGTTTCTAACATTCAAAATTTATTTTTAAATGACTAATGGGGTGTTTGTTTTAGGCTTACATACGGCTTATTAGCTTATATGTATTCGGCTTATATAACATAAGCCACAATTTTATGACTTATTTTGATACTTATAGGCTTATATAACATTGACAATGTTATATAAGCCCATAAGTGTCAAAATAAGCCACAAAATTGTAGCTTATGTTATACAAGCAGAACATATATAATCTAATAAGCCGTATATAAGCCTAAAACAAACACCTCCTAAACCTATAAAGAATGTTTGAGGGTTTATTATTTAGTTCAATACTAATCTATACTACTATATAATGCATTTGGGACTGTTCTATAATTAAAAAGACTTAAAATTCAGACTTTTTATTTCTTATTATAGAAAGATTTCAAAATTAATTGGTTAGGAAGCACGTTGGTTAAGAAGTTGGTTAAAGCAAGTTAGTTTAGGAAGTTTGTAAGGAAGCAGGTTGGTTGTTCAAACTAAAATTATTTGGCTTAACCATCTCTACTTATAAAGCATAAAGACAACTAAATGTGTAACCGAATAACGCAAAATAGAGTCATAGGTACCCGCCGCCGCATTGCGCGGGTACCGTTCTAGTATTAATTGAGATAAGATGAACTTGAATATCTAATTAGTAATTCTGGTTAGCTTTTTCTTTATAGATACCAAACCTAAGACGAGGTCCCATAATGTGGATTACCACTTTTTGGAAGGTTGTATCCTCTTTTGCTGCTTTGTTTGTTTATATATTTGCTGATCCAGCGGGTAAATGTAATTGTGAGTTTAATTTAAATACACATACAATTGCCAGTATGTTCTGCGGCTCTGCGCCATGTCTTGCAAAAGACTTGTATGCTAGAAAACTTGTTATATTACTTCATATAAAAATGATTATTAATTAATGTGTCTCTGGAAGTGGAGAAATCGCCTTATTGGCTTGCTAATAGAGTGATATGTCCCAAGTCATAGGACATGCTCCATGCCCAAAATTAGTCGTTACAAAATGGTATATCAGTTAAGTACTTATGTGTTTGGACGTTAATTATTTTCTTATATCTTAGCTTACATTCTTTGTCCTAAGTTTATACTGTAAACTCTATACTTGTTTGCCTTGATTTAAACTGGTCTTGCATTTCAAGGTATCATTTCAAGAAAGGGACGGAACTAGGGGCCCGCGGTGTCATGGGACCCTGATAAAATTTTTTTTCGTAGTGTTAATTATCGTGAAAACACCAAATTCTCCTAAATGCACTCGGTCCTAATGGATTGTGTTTCTAGCTATTACATAGTTAGTCCATTAATAAGTGAATACTAAAATCAGTTTTTTCTAAATTCGAACATTTTTATTTAATATCGTATCTTTTTGCTAATTTTTTCCTTTGTACCGCAGTTTTTGTGACCCCGGTCACATTTGGCACTAATTCCGTCTATGTTTGAAGACTTATAAGTTATAACACTTTTAAGAAACCGTCATTTGATTCTTAAAGTTATCTTTTTGCTAATTTTTTCCTTTGTACCGCAGTTTTTGTGACCCCGGTCACATTTGGCACTAATTCCGTCTATGTTTGAAGACTTATAAGTTATAACACTTTTAAGAAACCGTCATTTGATTCTTAAAGTTTAATGTTAAGATTTTTCACAATTGTAGCTTAACAAACCAATCACCAAGTTCAACCTTTACTTCCGGAGATAATATTTAAATTATTACAATGTATATCCTTTGTTTCGAATTGATGACACGTCTTCCCGTTGGTAATAAAATGTACTACCATTTTTCGATAAGTTATAACTTAACCCTTTTGGGTTTCGTTATATATTCACACAGTTTAAAAAAACATTATTATTACAGCTTTCTCTTTCTTACTTTCTGTAAGATTGCAGTAGACACTTAGAAGGAAGTTGCTAAATGGTGGAAAATTCCCTATGATTCATCTTTTGATCTCACGATGTAATCCATATGGCTGACAACACTATCATCACTCGAAAGCTTGTCAAGTTTTTTGATGTCGTTATTCAAACAACTATTTGGACAATCTGAAAGTTTAGAAACAACATTGTCTTCTCCAAAAAACGCCCAAGCAAAAAACTTCTCTTTAACGACATTAAACTTATGTCTTTCACTTGGATTTCTTCTAGATATAGAAAAACATGTCTAAATTGGTTATTATTTATCCCTATAACTCTATTTCCTTATCTTGTAACTTCTCCTAGCGCCTTGCTAGCTTTCTTTTAATCAAATCGCCGTTAAAAAAAACCATTAACTAATTAATTTGAAACTTTTTTAATGTTTGTAATAATAACATCAAGTGAGGGTAATATAGTAAACTCAAACTAAATTCCCTATCTGTTTTTAGAAGTGGACAGTTAAAATTTGAAACAACCTGAAATGGAAATATAGACAATAAATATGGGACGTAGAGAGTATTATCTACTATCTATATAAAACAAGGTTTTATTAGCTAATCTCCTCTCCAAAATTCCTCTAAATTCGTCACGTGGCATTTATGCCTATCCAACGGTTCTGGTTGCTTTGACCTCTAAAAAAGTCAATGAAATTAAAAAATGGCCGGAATACCTTTTGTGCCTTTCATTTGTTACAAATCCTCCAAAAAAAACACACACACACACAATTCTCTCAACCAACCCTCTTCAACCATAAACCCTAATAAAAAACACCGCCATTCAAAAACACTGCAAATCAAAATCAATATCCTCTCCAATTAAAGGAATCTTGGATAAATCAACATAAGCGACGTTTCTCTCTAGATCCCTTTTTCAACCCTAAACAAAAATCAAAAACCTCTAAAATCAAAATCAAGATCAATACAAAGGCATTCGTTTGGATCTATGATACTTAAACTGTTTTGTTGTGAAGAAACAATTTTGATTAATAAACCAAGCAATCGGATGTTTTGTGGTTTGAAAAATCAAACGAATGAAATTAAATAATCAATTTGGGTAAGATTTATCTTTTCAGTTTAAATAATATAACGTTTACAGTTTTCTAAATTGAAACCCTAATTTAATTTTTTTAAATCATTTTTAACCTAAACTATTGTCAGTTTAGTAATTCCGATGAAGGTATTGATGATAATCTTAAATTTGTATGTATTACAGGATAGTAATTTGATTTTGATAATTGATTGTGTCAGTTACATGTTTTTAAGTTAACCCTGATGATACTTTGTTTTCCTGTATTATGCAACATCAGCAGTTTTCTGGCTAGACAATTAACGGCATCAATTTTCCGGCAACATTGGTGATGGTAGCCTTAAATATTTATGAATTACAGGTTAGTTATCTTATTTCATAAATGATTATTTCAATTACATGTGTTTTTATTTTAACCATGTTGTCCATCATGTTAATGTTATTGATTTACATATGCTACATTTTTAGATGATTTTTATTATGTGCTTTGCTATTTTATCATTGTATAGTAACTGAATGTTTTTTGTTGTTTGATCTTTTTGTTTTTATTGTTCATGTTTATTTTTTGTTAAGAATAATTCCATCCGGTAATTTAGAAGTAATCATTTAAAGTCAATTAACCATATTTAATTTGTAAATTAAATGTTTACTTTCAAAAAGATTCAAAAAATAGACTTATCCATAAATTTTGTACCAATAAATGCGAAAGTTTTTGTAAATTGCCTAAATTTCAGCTATGATTTAATTTTTCAAAAACTGAAATATCATTTACAAAATTATAGTATAATTAACCATATTTGAATACACTACAAACTCTAATCACATCTGACCAATGATCACTTTATGCTTTTTTAAATAGCAGATGTAATATAAAATTTGGAATATCCTAAGCTAACTATATAGCAATCGAAATATAGGAAGGTTGAACAAATCATACTAAATGTGTACGAACTGGCAACTGTTTCCGTCCCTTGACAAATTCTATATTGTTTTTAAACTACATATTTTTTTACTGAATATATGTGCATATGCAGCCACTTGCAGATGCTGGATATGTGCTTATTCACATATCTTTTATTCACCATTATTAGACTATTTTAGACCAAAAACTAACGTTCAAAGCCAAAGATATCGTGTTTTTGTGTTTATGACTGTGCAGGTATGGATATTGCTAAAACATCACAAAAAGCAACCTAAAAGCCCAAAAAGAGCACGAGATGTGGAAAAGAGTCAAGAAGCCGAGTCAAAGTTGATATTCACTCAAGAAAAGCCCGTGACGAAGTTTTCATTACTTAAAGGCTCGAGAATATGAAAGAAATACTTAATCGAAGAATAAAGATGATTATCTTATATAAGCTTCCCAAATTCGAGCAAGTGATCACTTTTATATCATTGAAGACTTATTGAAGACTCGTCAACACTTTCCTCAAGATTACAAGGACTTAAGTTTACTTTTTGAAAGTCGTTTAGTAGTGTAAAAGAAGTTTATGTGTCATTTCATAAACTTATAAGAATTTAAGGGGGGCTTGATGTAAAAGGAATCCACCCATGGAGTCCTTAAATACCACCCTTAACCTCATTTTTGAGGTGGTTAGTTTTTTGTAGTTTTTAGTTTTCATAATCCTAGTTTATTTCCATGTTGTAGTGTAAGGTTTTTAATACAAGCTTTTCATTTTCATGTCCAAGTCTTTTACTTTGCTTATTTACTTGCTTATTTGCACCTTCTTTTCATCTTATTCAAGCTTCTTACTTCTATCTTGATTCAATATAAGCTCATAAAAGTCTTGCACCACCTTTGCATGAAAAGAAATTTTCGTGCCTTATGATTATGACTTGAGCTTATTTGGGTTTTGCTAGCTTGTGAGAGCTTTTGTTACGTTTTTGTTTAGCTTATTTACAAGTTTTCAAGTCGTTATCTTTAGCTTTTTAATCTTTATTTTGAGTCTAAACTAGCTTTTTAGTTACAAGCCCTAGAAATATGTTTTGCTTATTTTGATTAGTTGCGTTTTCTATAGCTTATTTTGAGTATTGGTCTTGCTTAATATTGAGTCTAAACAAGTTTTCATTAAGTCTTTATAAAAAGTTCACGTAAAATATAGTAGTTCGTATTCCTTAAACCCCCAAGATAGCGAGTTTGGTTATTAGGGTTTAATAGCGAGTATGCTATTTATTTTAGGTCTAGCGAGTTTAATCTTGGCTAGATAGCGAGTTTGATTTTTTTTTAGGTCTAGCGAGTTTGTTGGTTTGTTTATACATAGCGAGTTTGGTTCACAAGGGTCTAGCGAGTTTCAATTTTGATTAAGTCCTAGCGAGTTTGTCACTTGATCCTTAGCGAGTTTGTTTTCCTTCAAAACCCCAGCGAGTTTCATATTTATTTTTACATAGCGAGTTTCATAATTATTTTGTCTTAGCGAGTTTAGGTTTTTATTTTTTTTAGTTTTCGAGTCTTAGTCTTTTATTGTCGTGTCTTGTTTATTTCTAAAGCCGAGCTAGGCTTATTTGCACTCCATCGTTCATCGAGTGGAGTTTTCTTTTATCCATTTCTTACCGTTACTCTGTCGAATTTTCTTTTGAACTTTTTAACTTAGTTTAATTTTCTTTCGTTAATTAAATACAAAACAACAAAAACATTTTCTTTAATCCTTTCTTAAGTTTAAACTTTTATTTCCTTTTTCGCTTCACTTAGTCTCATGTTTTCTTTCATAGTTAAACTTATTCCCTTTCTTATTGTTCTTTATTTCATTTAAATTTTATGCAAAACTTTCGTAGTATAACTAAAACAAATTCAACTCTTTTCAACCCATTCATCTCACATAACTCACGACTTGAGTGACTAGATCAATTTCAACGCTCGTTGGGACAACGATACCCGTGGTTCTTGCTTTCACTAGCCTAGAAACGCTCTTATCAAAATGGCGCCGCTGCCGGGGAGCGGTTGATTAAGATTAAGTCATTCGTCGTTCGAGACTTGTGTTTTGAAGAACCTTCTTTTAGAAGTTAACGCTTTTCTTAAAACATAAAAACAACTAAAAATTATAAAACCTATAAAAGCCAAAAATATTTTATCTTTTCTTTTATAAACTTATAAAAACCAAAAAGATTTTCCTTTCTACTTTCTTTTACACTTTGTTTTGTTTTGATTTATATGATCACTCGTTCCAAGTCTAACTTGAACGAGTTTTCTTATCTTGAAGTGCCTACTAATCGGAGCCGTCGTAGACGAAAGCAAAGGAGCGTACCCGAGTTACGTGATCCTCAAGATTTCATCACCGAGATGAATAACAACAACAACAACGGTGCACAAAACAATGGTGAACACCCGCCGGTGGGTGGTAACCAACCTCTTCATGATCCTCGTCCCATCGAAGATCAACTTCAAACGCCTTTCCAAGGTGTGAAACGAGCTATTGTGATTCCCGATATTCAAGGAAATAATTTCGAAATCAATCACGGCGTAATCAATCTTATTGCGGGTATGGCCTTTCATGGTTTTGACCACGAAGATCCTCATGCTCACATTCGAAACTTAACCGATATTGCTGAAACCATAAGGTTCAATCATGATGTTGTCAAAATGAAACTGTTTTCTTTTTCTCTCAAAGGAGCTGCTCGTGCTTGGCTAGACAAAGAACCCCCCAATTCGATTCATACTTGGGATGATTTGGCTAGCAAGTTCCTTAACAAATTCTGTCCACCATCAAAAACTTCAAATCTTCGTTCTCAGATCCTTCGTTTTCAACAAGCTTTCGATGAATCATTCAACGAAGCTTGGGATCGATTCAAAGAGTTACTCGAAAAGTGTCCTAATCACGGGTTTTCTGAAATGCATCAAATCGACACATTCTATAACGGTTTGAATCCCGTCGATCAAGATTCACTCAATTCTGCTGCAGGTGGTAATTTGTTATCTCGAAACGCCCAAGATGTGTTCACCATCATCGAGAACAAGGCAAGAGTGAGAACTTCACGAAACAAAACGCAAGCATCTAGTGCTAATAGCAAAGACAACGAGGAATTCATGGCAAGAACCCAACAAAATGCTGATGCCATTGCTACTCTTACGAAGCAAATTGGGATTTTGATCCAACAAAAAGAACAACCTTCTCAAAACATTAATGCAGTTAACCCAAGTTGCGAAACTTGTGGTGGTCCCCATTCATACTTCGAATGTCCAACAACCAGTTCTTTCACCCAAGAGAATGTGTATGCAGCAAACATGGTTGGTAACACGTACCAAACCCAAGGAGACCGCAATCTTCTCAGCTACCGTTCAAATAACTTTCTTGGACCACCACCAGGTTTTACAAACCCGACTTCAAACCAATACGTGCCAAACCGTGGTAATCAAGTCAATCAAAGTCGTGCAACACAAGGTTTTCAAAATCAAACTCAAGGTTTTTACCAAAACAAGAATTTTCAAAATAATCATGGTACTTTTGGTAACCAAGGTGCTAATTATGGGAATAACAATCAAGGAAATCATAATTTTCAAAATCAAGGTCAAGGTTTTAACAACAATGCCCGTGGGCAAACTTTTAACCAGAATCAAGGTGTTGTGCAAAATCAATCAAACACGGATGAGTTGTTAGCAGAATTACTTCGTCAAAATCAAAACAACCAAACCTTTTTGCAAAGTCAGCAGGCACAAATTAAAAAACAAGAGGAAATGAATCATATGTTGGTTAATCAAATGGCTGAATTAAACAAGCGTTTAAATGATCGACCCTCGAGTTCGGGTACCACTTCTTTACCTAGCAACACGATCGCTAACCCGAGGGGCGATATCAAGGCGATCACAACACGCAGTGGCGTTTCTTACAAAGAGCCAACGGTTCCAACTACCTCTTATACTCCTCCTCCTTCAAAGGTAGTAGACCGTGCAACCGAGGTGACAACGGATACGAGAATTCCTATTCACCAAGGAAGGACCGAAAATATCCAACCTCCGGTGGTTCAACCGTCAAATGAAAATGCAAATGTTTCAAAAGGAAAAGAGAAAATTGTTTTTGAACAAGATGAACCAGTTAAAACAAGTCTTCCATATCCTTTTCGTCTTAATGAGCAAAAACGTCAAGATAAAAATGACATAATGAAGGAAAAATTCTTTAAGATGTTTCAAGACATTCGCTTTGATTTGAGTCTTGCTGATGCTGTTGTGTTAATGCCAAAGTTTTCATCAATGCTTAAAAACTTGTTAAATAATAAGGATAAATTGTATGAAATGTCGACTACACCATTGAATGCGAATTGCTCGGCAGTTCTCCTTAAAAAGCTTCCCGAAAAGCTTGAAGACCCCGGCAAGTTCTTAATTCCATGCAATTTTCCCGGAATGGTTCAATGTTTCGCCTTAGCCGATTTAGGTGCTAGCATTAGCCTCATGCCATTTTCCGTTTGGCAGAAGTTGTCGTTACCCCCTTTGACTCCGACACGCATGACTCTCGAGCTTGCCGACCGTTCTACCTCTCGTCCTAAAGGCATAGCCGAAGATGTCATCGTCAATGTTACTTCTAATAAGTATATTCATGATGATCTAAGTGATATCGTCACTAAGAATCCAAGGGTTCCTCTCATTCTTGGACGAGGTTTCCTAAAGACGGGCCGTGCTTTGATTGATGTTTACGATGAAGAAATTACCTTGCGGGATGGTCACGAAGCCGTTACGTTTAATTTGGATCAAAAAGCAAGATATTCTTCCACCAATGAGCCCATGACCATAAGCAAAATCGATATCCTTGATGAAGTTGATGAACTTTCTGAAGAGTATTCCCAAGAAATACTCGGATTTTCAAGTGGCAATCCCATTTCTTCTTCTTCCACCCCTTCAAACAATTCTACTTATCTACCCTCCATTGATGATTCTCCACCTATCTCTCAACCCATAATTGCCGACTCTTCCCCTTCCTTTACTCCATTTGAAGGAGGTGATTTCCTCCTCTTGGAAGAAGTCGATGAATTTTTATCCGTTGATACATCTTCATTCGTTGGCGATGATGATGATTCTTATTATGATCCGGAAGGAGACATTCTTTTGCTTGAACAACTTTTGAATGAAGATCCATTTTCGCCTCTCCCTCCAAAGGAACTTATCGTTGAAGAAGTCAAACAAGTCGAGCCATCTGAAGAAAAACTTCCAAAACTTGAGCTTAAAGAATTGCCTCC
>LBNU01026868.1:48483-72076 GCA_014162995.1 Artemisia annua | reverse complement strand
ATATTATTGATTGTATCAAAAGAAAGGACAGCAACAATTATAGAAAGAAGAAAGAATATCAACAATTATAGAAAGACGACAAAGAATTGCAGCTCATTATTTTAGAGACAAGACGGCACTACATTAAAGAAGACAAAAGACTTTTAAAAGAATCGTGATGATGATATGCAAGAATAAAAGCAGCATTATTGAAGAAGGGCAAATGCCGGTAATGAACAGGCAAGTTACCGAAGAATTTATCTTTAAAAGGAAGCATACATTCAACGTTGAGGGCACTTCGTTTTATGAAGAAAAAACAATCTCTTATATTATCAACTACTCAATGTTCCAAGTCTTTAGAATTTCAAATTTGTATATCTCCAGCACCTATAGTCCAGTCTATATCAAGTGTATTTGAAAATCCCTGTATAAATTCAGAATTTATAAATAAAGGTATTTTATATTAATCTCTTTTTCAATTTAATGCTTATTTCATTTGCATTGCTTCATATATATTTGATCATCTTTGTTATTTAATTAAAAGTATTGATAGTATGGTTATTATTATAATAAATATGTTTATTATTATATTAACGTATGTTTAATATTATATTCACATATGTTTATTATTATATTATCGTATGTATAATATTATAATAGAAGAATCTTACGTATATTATTTTAATATAAAAGAATCTTACGATTATATATTCAATTAATAATGTTATCGGATATTATAATAAAAGTCGAAATTATTATTGAGTTAGTTTTAGTTTATTTTATACTTATTATACTATATATTTTAGAGTTATTATTATTAATTATATTAAAAATAATATCAAAATAGATACTCCGATCCTGTCGTCAATATGTTATCAGAGCCATGTTTTCGCGGTGGTAATGGTATTGAGATTTAAAATATAATGAGTTTGGATTGTTTATATCTTGTTAGCTTGAGGAAAATAAGTTGTATATTAATTAAATATATGGCTGCGTTGGTAAGCCCTGTCGATCAGTCGGTTGGAATTAGCCGCAACGATGCAAAGTAGTAAGTCGGCCGTACCACGACGATAAGGGGGTGTTCCNACGTCACTTTCCCCTATGAACATATTAATATCCCACAGTTCATTCTTAAAATCATCAACTGTCCTATGAACATATTCATACCCACCTTTTATAGTCATTAACAAGTTGTGAGCCCGTGTTGGACCAATCTTGTTATTTGCTGCTTTAACAATAAACAATTTTTCTGCTTGTCTCATTCTTCTTTGCTTTTTTGTAAAATGTTTGTACTCTTTTGGTAAAAGCATATAGTTGTGTTCTGCAATAAACTTAACTAGCTTGTATCTTCTAGAAACGATATCCAATTCTAACCTTATACGAACTTTACAACCTGTTTTATATATATATATATATATATATATATATATATATATATATATATATATATATATATATATATAAATTCAAGATAAGAGCAACTGGCATACCCGTTCTACTGATGGATCATAATCTCGTTATTGAATAATAATTCATTACATTGTAAGGAACAAATATCGATTTAAGCTTACAAAATTGAGATTATAATTTGGACATGATGTATTACATAGATCAACGCCTTAAGAATTTTCACGGAAATCACAACTTTCGTCATGGATTCCGGTGTTTTTACATTTAGGTAATTTATAAGAAGAGAGGTTTATATCAATGTTTAGCATATCAAATATCTCCTTTTTAGTAAACTGTTTCTTAAAAATTTTCTTTTCAGACATGAACATGAATAATCAGGTTTAGGTAAAGATAATTCACTTTTATCATCAAATATTCGGGAGAAGTATTGTAGAGAACTTTCCTTAAGGCTAAGTGAATTATTATAAGGGATAGCTGGAATTCTAATTTAAAAGAGTCGAAGACGCTCAATGTTACCTGCATTGAGTTTTCTCCTACCTTTACCGTTTATTGCAAGTTTCCAGTTATCGTAGTTTTGATAATTCCAACTAACATCTACAGTTAGTTTCAGAATGTAATCTTCATAGTGATGCTTGGTTCATCTTTTATCCGGAAAATTAACCAACTTTTGCACGAGAGTAGCGGAATGATCAAAGTAGATATCAAACATCAATTATATTTATAAAAATTAAATGCGTCACATAAGCAGAAGCTAATGCGCCGTATTTTCGTTACGTTTCAAAATACAAGATTTTTGATTCAGTAGGTACGCCGTATCGATAAAAATCGATGCGTCACTTCTGTTTAATTAATTCGAAAACTGTTTTTAATTTAAATATTAAATACCCCGGATCTGTAAAAACAGATGCGTCGCATGGTGTTAGGGTTTCGAAAAATTCTTATTAAAAACAGAATACGCCGTATCTTGGGGAAAAGATACGTCGTAATCGAATTATTAAACGCGTTGTATTTATAAAATTAAAACCCAATACGCCGCATCTGTGAAACAAATGCGCCGTATCGTTTGTATCAGCACAATACAACAACAACAGTTAGTACAAAAATTAAAGAAAAATAAAATAAAATAAAAAATAAAAAGAAAATTGCAGAAAATAAAAACAAACAAAAAAAACAGTAAATATGCATATTATACAAAGAATGCAATCTAATTAATATACAACAAGTTAGTGGTTAGAATCTAAAAACTAATAAAAAGAAAATCTAATGAAATTACTAATCAAATTAATAGATAACTACAATTCACTCCCCGGCAGCGGTGCAAAAAACTTGATGCGCATGATGTGTCGTTGCGGTTTAGCAGTGTTAATGCCTACTCAAGTTTTACATTTATATATAGCCGACTTATCAATAACACACACACTTAACGAGCAGTGTACCCGGTCAGTTTGTATATAATGGTAAGTAGATTGTCAATCACTAAGAGTGGAACGATTTATCTAATTAACCTAATCAGTATTTTAATATCCTAAGTTAGTTTTACAACCTAATCTAACGCAAAGGTGTTCAGCCTGAGAGACTGGCACAGATTGGTTGAGTTAAACAGTAAATTAAACTAATGAGCGTGAATCAGCGAATAGCATACACGTACACAGATAGATAATAGAAACTATAAGAAGACATGTCTTGATAATTAAGTAGCTTGTCACTTGTTTTATTGCTAGTTATATATGAAGTGTATGTAATTAAATCTTTCTCGTTGGCTCTAATCACATCGGCAGGTCCACCCTTAATGATAACTTATGACTATCCTATTCATCCAAAGACGTCAGATAAAATAGGCGAGGAAGGGGTATGACAGCCCAAGCAAAGCTCAGCTAGACACAGAGGTTATCAAAGCACTAATACAAGTCACCAAAGACATCATCATAAAAACTTTAATTGATGGGAAAGCAATTTTAAGTGGTATGCATGATTTTCGGTAGTCACATACATATGCCCATCTATCCTGATGAATTAAGTGTACTATTACAATAAAACAAAACTACTTAATGAATTAAATACATGCAGGACCTTCTTACAGCTCTAATATCTTTGTTTGGGGTGTGTCTTGTGTTGCTTCTTCGACTGAACTCGGCTCCTTAGGGTTTTGTTGCACACTAAATTCGTTTAGGTCTTGGGGTATTTATAGTTTCTGTCTTAGGGTACGATGCGGCGCATGTAATGAGCAGATGCGGCGCATGTACTTAACTTCATGTGGGGTCCAAGATTAATATATTCTGGAATATTCGTACACCGCCTTCATATGCGACGTAACTTGAATCTTTATGCGGCGCATGTCCTTCATTGTCTTGGATTGTATCTGGTGAAGTCTTGATGGTGATATGCCGTATGTTAGAAGTATATTGCGGCGTATCTGGAGTAGAACAAGCTTGATCTTCTTCGTTGAACAAAGTTTCATAAGCGGCGCATGGTAGAATTCCATGCGGCGCATTCTTCAAAGTCAGGCAATGGTCTTCGAATTCATCTAAGTATGATATTGCGGCGTATCTGTTGAGAGAGATACGACGCATCTTCTGGATTTCAGTAGACTTTTGACATCTTGCTCGTTTTGCTCCATAATTAGTCCAAAATCGCCAAATTTCACTTATTACCTGTTTTTACCTGAGAATCACTAAAGTAAACATTAAAGTACCGATTCTCATACATAATAAAGTAAAACACGTCAAATAAATAGGATAACTGATGATAATAAAATGTACTTATTTGAGTTCATCAACCTCCATTTTCACGTTTCGTAGCGGATTTAGAGTTGGGGTATTACTTCATGAGATCACAGTTACAGTAATAGAAAACGACTCGACAAGAGACGTTTTTAGAAAATGAGTTACCATTCAATAAAATCATCAGAGCTTTATGAAAGGAGGTCCCCAAAATCTAAGTTTGTTATGCAACTTGAATGATAACTGAGTGAAAAGTCCTGCAAGCTTTGTACCACTCCATGCCATAGTTCTCGCAAAGCTTCGTTACCTAGGTTACATGCTTAAAAAGTCAACACTAGGTTGAGGGAGAGTCATAGGTTTAGAGTGTGGGTGAATACAAGTTCCCTGGGTTCAGTTGTTACACCCATGTGGGAAAATGTTGTATGTGTGTGTGTGTGATAATTGTGATGCATACACAATTATCAAGAGTGGGGTATGTTGCACTAAGCTCATGAAACCGCATGTTAACAGTCCGGGTCATGGGGGCTGCAGACCCAACCATGAGGTTACGAGAAGGATAACTTGCCAAAGTTAATCCTTAGAGGTTTCAAGTATAGTACTTATTGGTTACCCAGCTGAGGTAAACCAACGGGAGTGTCAATCTCCAATAGATCTATCAACTATACTCGTGTACAACCCACAAGTGATTATGGCTCATGAATTTTAGTTATATAATGGTGGCAGAAATAGTATCACTTGTGCAACAACCAAAGAAAAAGACTTGTATTCGGTTTTAAAGTAAAGCAAGTAGCACGTAACCCCCTCACAGGGTTTTGAAAGCATTTAGAAAGCGTTTTTAAAGGCATGAGGTTATGAAAACTCATGGAATTTAAAAAGTGTGAGGCTATGAAACTCACCTGGGCTTACGGCTATGTGATTGGGGTCAAAGTGACTAGAGGTCTAGGCTGCTTACTCACGTATCTTGGAGTCTATTATTGTTGTGGAGGCATGTCAAGCTCTAGTTGTTTTGTTTTATGATTATTAAGTGTTTTATCTTAGAATTATTAGATATAGTATAACACCGTTCAGGGCATCGTAATCCAGAAGTATAACTCCTCATATGAAGCTCCCTACTATTGTATTATGCTGCCAACATAATACTGTTCGGGCCATCATAATTCAGAAGTATATAACTCCTCACACGAAGTTCCTTACTATTGAGTTATATTGTTATTAGAGTTTAGTTATAACATAACACCGTTCGGGCCATCATAATTCAGAAGTATATGCAATAATCGTTTGAGGAGCCAGGGCACTTTAAATCGTAAACCCAACGGACTCGTCATAACGAAATATCCACATAGTACTCCTCACATGAAGCTCCCTAGTATTGTGTTATGCTTCTAACTTTAAAATAGGTTTGCTATATACATTAAAATAGTTTACTTTTTAACCTTTAAGTTTAATATATTTACANATTATTAAGTGTTTTATCTTAGAATTATTAGATATAGTATAACACCGTTCAGGGCATCGTAATCCAGAAGTATAACTCCTCATATGAAGCTCCCTACTATTGTATTATGCTGCCAACATAATACTGTTCGGGCCATCATAATTCAGAAGTATATAACTCCTCACACGAAGTTCCTTACTATTGAGTTATATTGTTATTAGAGTTTAGTTATAACATAACACCGTTCGGGCCATCATAATTTAGAAGTATATGCAATAATCGTTTGAGGAGCCAGGGCACTTTAAATCGTAAACCCAACGGACTCGTCATAACGAAATATCCACATAGTACTCCTTACATGAAGCTCCCTAGTATTGTGTTATGCTTCTAACTTTAAAATAGGTTTGCTATATACATTAAAATAGTTTACTTTTTAACCTTTAAGTTTAATATATTTACAAAATCTACCCTATATTTATAATACTTATATTACCTAAGTTTTTAACTATCTAAACTTCATATTTTTAGTCCCTATACTTCTATATTTTGAGAAAATGACAGAAATGACCCTTGGACTTATAAGTTTTCAAAATTTACCTTTTACACCCTTTACTTTATAACTTTTACAAAACTAGTCCTTGTAAGTTTATAACTTTTAAACTTTTTATCCTAGGGTTATATAACTTTGCGAAAAAGGGTCCTTATACTTATAACTTCTAAGAAATGTCAAAAATAGTCCCTAGAATTAATATTTTTAAAAAGTTACCATATTTACCCCTATGCACGAAAAGTTTTGCAAAACTAGTCCTAATTCCATGCAAACTATATTTTTATGAAACAAAAGGGTTTTCTAGCTTATGGTTAACTATTGTAAGCTTTAAATAAGTTGCCTAAAATAGCTTATAGCTTATGAAAAGGGCTTATAGCATAAAAATAGCAATTCGACTCATTTTAGGGTTTTTAAAAGATAACGAGCTAGTTCTAGTGATCAAGGCTTAGGCAAGGGGTTCTAAGGGATCTAAGGCAACCTATTACTATCCTAGGACTGTAATATAACTAATAGAGCAAGGTTAAGAGCTTACGTGACCAAAGGAAGGGCTAACGAGGGTACCTAGGGTTTTCTAGGCAATTATGGAACTCGACAAGGACCTAAGTCTTAGCTACTCGACTTCTAAGACTTCAAGGAATCTTATATGACTACTAGGATCAGAATGTTTGAGCTGATAAGAAATGAGAAGGTGCGGTTTGGAATGGGGTGTCGAGGGTATTTATAGGCTCGATGGCCTTGGTGCCCAAGAAAACAGGAGCATAAGGTGTCGAGGGGGAGGGGGTGGTGGTGAGTAAGCTAAGCTAGGGGAAGGTCGTGGAAGGTCTAGGTTGTGACAAGAAGGAGCTAGGGAGTTGCTAGGCTGGTGGTTATGGCGGTTTAGAGTTTATGTGGTGGAAATGAAATCGACGGGGGAAGGAGGTGACAAGGAGGTGACACACCTCCTTTCTTGGGTGCTTAGAGGTGCTAGGGGGTTAGGTAGGTTAGGGGAGGTGCTAGGGTGCTTGGTTGCTAGTTTAGAAGTACTTAGGTTTAGGTTTAAACTAGATTTGGTTTAGTGAGGTATTAGGGTTTTGCCTAGGGTTTTGTGCCTATATTAGTATCCTATGAGTGTCTAGTGACTAATACTAAGTCCTAAGAAGCTTATACTAAGTGATGGTAGCTTATGGGAAAAGTTTGGGAAGGTTTGACCTAATTTTCAGGAAGTTATAACCTAGTTATGGTTTTGTGCTTAAGAGACTTGTACCTAAGCTCTAATGGGTTGTACTAGTGCCTAAGGATCCTAGGGTATCCTAATATTCCTAAGGTAACTCATACTTAAGCCTTGAACACTTTTAAACTAGTTCAGATAATCAATTAGGGTTTTGTAAACACATAGGCCTAATTAGGGCTTAATTAGTGTTTGATTAGGGTTTTGTGATGAGTTTAGTGTTTTAGATTAGTGTTTTACTTATTATGGTGTTGTTGTAATCATATGCTTGACATACCAGTAGTTTATAGGGTGTGTGGGTAGAGATATTATCTTGTGTAGATACATGAGCAGACCTAGAGAGTCACTTATGTAATGATATGCATGCAAAAAGCAAAAATTTACTTGTGGAAATACCTACTTTAGTTATTTGTTATGGGAATGAAAGTGATAAGATTTTGTGAGTTGCTACATCACAAGATCACCATATGAGTAACATAGAATCGCAGGTGTAGAGTGAGGCTTCTAAGTCGTCTACTGTCCCATCTTCTAGTACTTCTGAAACAAAGAAGGCTTCTGGGCAGTCTACTATCCCATCTCCTTGTACTTCTGCAAAGAAAAGGGGTAACCCATTTTCTAAGGTATGGGAAGTAGTTGTTTCTTAGAGTGATGAAGATGAGGTGTGTGAGCCTAATGATTATTTGGGAGATGATTATTTTTCAGATGAGTATGCGGCTCAGGTAAACGACTTACCGGGACAATTCACAGATTTCAAGCTTCAAGGCCGTGCTAGGATGTAGTATTTTATTTTGTTTTTTCTTAAGATTGGCATGCCATCTTATGTTGTTTATTGGTTGTTATATTTGTTGGTAGCAAGTAGTTCATTTATGGCCTGTCATAAATGATCTAGAGGTAGTTGAAGCGGTTGCTTGAGGTTAATGTGGCATTTCAGCCACATTCCATTGTACTTTAAACGTTTTTTTGGTTAATATATTTTACCAGGGTGGAAGTTCCCTTTTATCCAAAAAATATACTTGAGGACAAAATGGCTTTGGAAAATGGAAATTAGACATCCTCCTCCTCCTAAGCTCTCCTATATCCTTCCTTAACTTCTATTTGGACTCTAAGATCAGAGAGTAACTGAAAGTGTGTTTATTTGATGTGTTTTCGAGTGGTGTAAGTAAGAATTCAGAGAAAGGGGTCGATATTTATAGGAGAAGAGATCTAGGGTTTCTTGAGAGTGCAAGGTCACATGGTTGGGGAAAGGGAGACAAGGTGAGGTGGTGTATTTTCACTTGGGTGCCATGTGGAAGTCTCATGTGGTGAAAGTAAAACAAGGTGATGTGGTGAAAATTTTAACCAAGTCTTCTACCCACAATGTTTGACCAAGGGTAAAATATCTAATGGACAAGATGATGTATAATAAGAAGAGACCTAGTAGTTATTTTGTGGTTAGGGAATTAACAAGTGGCTAATTAGTCTAGTTTAGTTTTGGTTTAGTTCAATTCGAACCAAAAAGGTTAACAATGGTCGAATGGCTTAAGATGTGTGTACATAGGCTATGGTAGTTTGTACATATAGGTTAAGTGGAGTAATAACTTAGTTTAGGGTTTAGTTTGAATAGAGAATGGTTAGAAAACAAACTACGGTTTATTGGAATTGGTTTTGGTGTCGAATTGGCTGGAAAAACCAAAAAGGGATCGAATGGATTTAGTTGATGGTACATAAGCTTTAGTGAGTTGTCTTGAGGTCTAGGTGATGTATTAAACTTAGTTTAGGGCTTGGTTTTTGTAGGTTTAGGTAAAAAAATAAAACTAGGGTTTGTTAGTTTATGTTTTGTGTCGAATTTGGTAAAAAGAAAAGAAAAATTCGAATTTTGCTATAAAGGGTGGTACCATAGGCTTATTAGGGTTGTACTAGGGTTTTATGGATATAGGAAATATATTCTTAAGTGTTTAGTTAAGTTAAAATAGGTATAGGTTAGTTTAGTGATATTTAAATGTAGTAAAATGTAATCTTTAGGTTTTGTGCGTTAGGCACTTGTACTATATGTTTAGGGACATGTACTTTGAGTTTAAATATTATAAAAATGCTAGGGTTAGGGTTTGTGCAAAATGGCCGTGGGTTGTGTGTTTTAAAATAAGTATACTGAGGTTTATAATGAAACTTATATGTAACACCCCGATTTTCATAGACCGCAACGGATGTTAGGTCTGGGGTATTACTTCATGGAATCATAGTCACAATAATAGAAAATGACTCGAAAATAGACGTTTTTAGAAAATGAGTTATCATTCATTAAAATATCAAAGTTTTTACAGTAAAAGATATACTTTTACTAAAGGAGAGGTCCAAAAGTCTATGTGAAATGTTGTGTTTGAATGATAACCGGTTTGAAAGTCCTCCAAGTCCAGTGCCACTCCGTGCAATAAGTTGTTCTGTTACCTAAGATACATGCTAAAAGAGTCAACCCAAAGGTTGAGTGATATTCATAGGTTTTAGTTAAAAAAATAATAGTTGAATACGAGTTTAGTAAACCATGGGCTACGTTGTTTTACACCCATGTAAATAGTAGAAACCGTATTTAAACAGTTTGTGTCAGTATTGTATGATCAATACAATACTGAAGAGAGAGGGTTATTGCACTAAGCTCAGGAACCTCACTAACAGTTCGGGTCATGGGGTCTGCAGACCAAACCATGAGGGGACGAGAAGGATAACATGCCAAAGTTAATCCTTAGAGGTTTCAAGTATAGTACTTATTGGTGCCCAAGACACAGGCAAACCAATGGGAGTTGTCAAACTCTAATAGATCTATCAACTATACTCGCGTTCACTCGGGTACCCCCGCACAAGTGATTATGGTTCATGAATTTGGTTATGTAATGGTGGCAGATAGTATGAATCGTGCAATAACCAAAGAAAAAGACTTGTATTTGGTTTATAGAAAGTAGCATGTATCCCCCTCACAGGGTTTGTAAAGCATTTAAAAAAAAGTGAGGCTATGAACGCACCTGGGTCTTAAGGTAAGTGGGATAAAGGTTTAGACAACTTACCCACGTATCCTGGGAGTTGTTTAGGCGTGTATATGTCAAGTCTTAGTTTAGGTTTTCTTAACTAATCACTCTTAAGTTTTCTAGATTTAGATATAACATAACACCTTTCAGGCCATTGTAATTCAGAAGTATAACTCTTCACATGAAGCTCCCCACTATTGTATTATGCTGCCAACATAATACCGTTCGGGCCATCATAATCCAGAAGTATATAACTCCTCACACGAAGTTCCCTACTATTAGGCTATGTTGTTATTAGGTTTTAGTTATAACATAATACCATTCGGGCCATCATAATCCAGAGGTCATGTAGTAATCGTTTGAGGATCCTAAGTTCATCTTCCGCTCCCTTACCTCCAGGGGTGGTGAGCAGAGTGAGGGAGGCCCTCGTAGGACGAGCTGTATTTTATGCATGTTCGGGTTTGTGTTCAGTTGCTTACTTTTAGGGCAGTGGTTGCTATATAATAATTATAGAAATTGTTTATAAATTCTAGCAGTTGTTGCTAGACTATATAATTGTTGCTAAAGCAGTTTTTGCTAAAGCAGTTGTTGCTAAAGTAGTTGTAGCTAAAGCTGCTCTTGCTATAAAACAGCCTGAGCGTTTATCAGGGCACTTTAAATCGTAAACCTAGCAAACTCGTCAAAACGAAATACCCGATGAAAACCCCTCACATGAAGCTCCCTAGTATTGTGTTATGTTGCTAACTAGAAAATAGGTTTTATACTTATATGAAAATAGTCCGTTTATACCCTTCAAGTTTGCATATTTACACTTTCTACCCTAAACTTATAAACTTATAACAATTAAGCATTTCACTTTCTAACTTTTGCACAATTAGTCCCTATACTTATTGTTGGGGTATAAATGTTGAAGTACTGCTGGACATCAAAGTACTGCTTATGTATATAAGTCAAAGTACTGCTCAAGATCAAAGTGATGCTCGTTGAATAAAGTCAAAGTACTGCAAGGATTAAAAGACTAACGACATGCAAAGATTAGATTGGGGAATATTATGTAAATTCAAGAATATTCTAAGTTAGAGTTAGTTTACTTGTCGTTCAAGTATTGTAAACCGACTAGGGTTTTCCTTGTGCCTATAAAAGGATCCCTAGGTCGACATTAGAGATATACTATTTTAGAGAAAAACTAAAAGTTTGATATTAAAGATATTAGGGTTGTTTGTGAGTCTGTATACGAAAAGCAGATTCAAGGAGTTAATATAATCATTGAAGTTTGTTATTCTTCTTAGCTTTGTTAAGTAAATTCCACATACTTAAACAGAGTAATTCAGTGTTTCATTGTTAGTAGTTTAGGATTTATCCAAGACTGCTAAGCCCTTAACAAGCTACATAAGTTAGTTTGGTCAGAGTATATCGATCCAACAAATGGAATCAGAGCTTGTGTGGAAACTCTGATTAAGAAGAAACCCTAAACCAAACTGATTTTCTAAACCAACCCTACAAGATGTCAACACCTGAACCTACACCAATGCCATCCATCACCACTGTCAGAATTCCTATAGTCAAGAAGGGTGAATATGATGTATGGAGCATGAAGATGAGGCAGTACATTGCTAGGCTGGTGGTTATGGCGGTTTAGAGTTTATGTGGTGGAAATGAAACCGACGGGGGAAGGAGGTGACAAGGAGGTGACACACCTCCTTTCTTGGGTGCTTAGAGGTGCTAGGGGGCTAGGTAGGTTAGGGGAGGTGCTAGGGTGCTTGGTTGCTAGTTTAGAGGTACTTAGGTTTAGGTTTAAACTAGATTTGGTTTAGTGAGGGATTAGGGTTTTGCCTAGGGTTTTGTGCCTATATTAGTATCCTATGAGTGTCTAGTGACTAATCCTAAGTCCTAAGAAGCTTATACTAAGTGATGGTAGCTTATGGGAAAAGTTTGGGAAGGTTTGACCTAATTTTCGGGAAGTTATAACCTAGTTATGGTTTTGTGCTTAAGAGACTTGTACCTAAGCTCTAATGGGTTGTACTAGTGCCTAAGGATCCTAGGGTATCCTAATATTCCTAAGGTAACTTCATACTTAAGCCTTGAACACTTTTAAACTAGTTCAGATAATCAATTAGGGTTTTGTAAACACATAGGCCTAATTAGGGCTTAATTAGTGTTTAATTAGGTTTTGTGATGAGTTTAGTTTTTAGATTAGTGTTTTAGATTAGTGTTTTACTTATTATGGTGTTGTTGTAATCATATGCTTGACATACCAGTAGTTTATAGGGTATGTGGGTAGAGATATTATCTTGTGTAGATACATGAGCAGGCCTAGAGAGTCACTTATGTAATGATATGCATGCAAAAAGCAAAAATTTACTTGTGGAAATACCTACTTTAGGTATTTGTAATGGGAATGATAGTGATGAGATTTTGTGAGTTGCTACATCACAAGATCACCATATGAGTAACATAGAATCGCAGGTGTAGAGTGAGGCTTCTAAGTCGTCTACTGTCCCATCTTCTAGTACTTCTGAAAAAAAGAAGGCTTCTGAGTAGTCTACTATCCCATCTCCTTGTACTTCTGCAAAGAAAAGGGGTAACCCATTTTCTAAGGTATGGGAAGTAGTTGTTTCTTAGAGTGATGAAGATGAGGTGTGTGAGCCTAATGATTATTTGGGAGATGATTATTTTTTAGATGAGTATGCGGCTCAGGTAAACGACTTACCGGGACAATTCACAGATTTCAAGCTTCAAGGCCGTGCTAGGATGTAGTATTTTATTTTGTTTTTTCATAAGATTGGCATGCCATCTTATGTTGTTTATTGGTTGTTATATTTGTTGGTAGCAAGTAGTTCATTTATGGCCTGTCATTTGTCATAAATGATCTAGAGGTAGTTGAAGCGGTTGCTTGAGGTTAATGTGGCATTTCAGCCACATTCCATTGTACTTTAAACGTTTTTTTGGTTAATATATTTTACCAGGGTGGAAGTTCCCTTTTATCTAAAAAATAGACTTGAGGACAAAATGGCTTTGGAAAATGGAAATTAGACATCCTCCTCCTCCTAAGCTCTCCTATATCCTTCCTTAACTTCTATTTGGACTCTAAGATCAGAGAGTAACTGAAAGTGTGTTTATTTGATGTGTTTTCGAGTGGTGTAAGTAAGAATTCAGAGAAAGGGGTCGATATTTATAGGAGAAGAGATCTAGGGTTTCTTGAGAGTGCTAGGTCACATGGTTGGGGAAAGGGAGACAAGGTGAGGTGGTGTATTTTCACTTGGGTGCCATGTGGAAGTCTCATGTGGTGAAAGTAAAACAAGGTGATGTGGTGAAAATTTTAACCAAGTCTTCTACCCACAATGTTTGACCAAGGTTAAAATATCTAATGGACAAGATGATGTATAATAAGAAGAGACCTATTAGTTATTTTGTGGTTAGGGAATTAACAAGTGGCTAATTAGTCTAGTTTAGTTTTGGTTTAGTTCAATTCGAACCAAGAAGGTTAACAATGGTCGAATGGCTTAAGATGTGTGTACATAGGCTATGGTAGTTTGTACATATAGGTTAAGTGGAGTAATAACTTAGTTTAGGGTTTAGTTTGAATAGAGAATGGTTAGAAAACAAACTAGGGTTTATTGGAATTAGTTTCGGTGTCGAATTGGCTGGAAAAACCAAAAAGGGATCGAATGGATTTAGTTGATGGTACATAAGCTTTAGTGAGTTGTCTTGAGGTCTAGGTGATGTATTAAACTTAGTTTAGGGCTTGGTTTTTGTAGGTTTAGGTAAAAAAAATAAAACTAGGGTTTGTTAGTTTATGTTTTATGTCGAATTTGGTAAAAAGAAAAGAAAAATTCGAATTGTGCTATAAAGGGTGGTACCATAGGCTTATTAGGGTTGTACTAGGGTTTTATGGATATAGGAAATATATTATTAAGTGTTTAGTTAAGTTAAAATAGGTATAGGTTAGTTTAGTGATATTTAAATGTAGTAAAATGTAATCTTTAGGTTTTTTGCATTAGGCACTTGTACTATATGTTTAGGGACTTGTACTTTGAGTTTAAATATTATAAAAATGCTAGGGTTAGGGTTTGTGCAAAATGGCCGTGGGTTGTGTGTTTTAAAATAAGTATACTGAGGTTTATAATGAAATTTATATGTAACACCCCCATTTTCATAGACCGCAACGGATGTTAGGTCTGGGGTATTACTTCATGGAATCATAGTCACAATAATAGAAAATGACTCGAAAATAGACGTTTTTAGAAAATGAGTTATCATTCATTAAAATATCAGAGTTTTTACAGTAAAAGATATACTTTTACTAAAGGAGAGGTCCAAAAGTCTATGTGAAATGTTGTGTTTGAATGATAACTAGTTTGAAAGTCCTCCAAGTCCAGTGCCACTCCGTGCAATAAGTTGTTCTGTTACCTAAGATACATGCTAAAAGAGTCAACCCAAAGGTTGAGTGATATTCATAGGTTTTAGTTAAAAAAATAATAGTTGAATACGAGTTTAGTAAACCATGGGCTACGTTGTTTTACACCCATGTAAATAGTAGAAACCGTATTTAAACAGTTTGTGTCAGTATTGTATGATCAATACAATACTGAAGAGAGAGGGTTATTGCACTAAGCTCAGGAACCTCACTAACAGTTCGGGTCATGGGGTCTGCAGACCAAACCATGAGGGGACGAGAAGGATAACTTGCCAAAGTTAATCCTTAGAGGTTTCAAGTATAGTACTTATTGGTGCCCANGAAACAAAGAAGGCTTCTGAGCAGTCTACTATCCCATCTCCTTGTACTTCTGCAAAGAAAAGGGGTAACCCATTTTCTAAGGTATGGGAAGTAGTTGTTTCTTAGAGTGATGAAGATGAGGTGTGTGAGCCTAATGATTATTTGGGAGATGATTATTTTTAGATGAGTATGCGGCTCAGGTAAACGACTTACCGGGACAATTCATAGATTTCAAGCTTCAAGGCCGTGCTAGGATGTAGTATTTTATTTTGTTTTTTCATAAGATTGGCATGTCATCTTATGTTGTTTATTGGTTGTTATATTTGTTGGTAGCTAGTAGTTCATTTATGGCCTGTCATAAATGATCTAGAGGTAGTTGAAGCGGTTGCTTGAGGTTAATGTGGCATTTCAGCCACATTCCATTGTACTTTAAACGTTTTTTTGGTTAATATATTTTACCAGGGTGGAAGTTCCCTTTTATCCAAAAAATAGACTTGAGGACAAAATGGCTTTGGAAAATGGAAATTAGACATCCTCCTCCTCCTAAGCTCTCCTATATCCTTCCTTAACTTCTATTTGGACTCTAAGATCAGAGAGTAACTGAAAGTGTGTTTATTTGATGTGTTTTCGAGTGGTGTAAGTAAGAATTCAGAGAAAGGGGTCGATATTTATAGGAGAAGAGATCTAGGGTTTCTTGAGAGTGCTAGGTCACATGGTTGGGGAAAGGGAGACAAGGTGAGGTGGTGTATTTTCACTTGGGTGCCAGGTGGAAATCTCATGTGGTGAAAGTAAAACAAGGTGATGTGGTGAAAATTTTAACCAAGTCTTCTACCCACAATGTTTGACCAAGGGTAAAATATCTAATGGACAAGATGATGTATAATAAGAAGAGACCTAGTAGTTATTTTGTGGTTAGGGAATTAACAAGTGGCTAATTAGTCTAGTTTAGTTTTGGTTTAGTTCAATTCGAACCAAGAAGGTTAACAATGGTCGAATGGCTTAAGATGTGTGTACATAGGCTATGGTAGTTTGTACATATAGGTTAAGTGGAGTAATAACTTAGTTTAGGGTTTAGTTTGAATAAAGAATGGTTAGAAAACAAACTAGGGTTTATTGGAATTGGTTTTGGTGTCGAATTGGCTGGAAAAACCAAAAAGGGATCGAATGGATTTAGTTGATGGTACATAAGCTTTAGTGAGTTGTCTTGAGGTCTAGGTGATGTATTAAACTTAGTTTAGGGCTTGGTTTTTGTAGGTTTAGGTAAAAAAATAAAACTAGGGTTTGTTAGTTTATGTTTTGTGTCGAATTTGGTAAAAATAAAAGAAAAATTCGAATTGTGCTATAAAGGGTGGTACCATAGGCTTATTAGGGTTGTACTAGGGTTTTATGGATATAGGAAATATATTCTTAAGTGTTTAGTTAAGTTAAAATAGGTATATGTTAGTTTAGTGATATTTAAATGTAGTAAAATGTAATCTTTAGGTTTTGTGCATTAGGCACTTGTACTATATGTTTAGGGACTTGTACTTTGAGTTTAAATATTATAAAAATGCTAGGGTTAGGGTTTGTGCAAAATGGCCGTGGGTTGTGTGATTTAAAATAAGTATACTGAGGTTTATAATGAAACTTATATGTAACACCCCCATTTTCATAGACCGCAGCGGATGTTAGGTCTGGGGTATTACTTCATGGAATCATAGTCACAATAATAGAAAATGACTCGAAAATAGACGTTTTTAGAAAATAAGTTATCATTCATTAAAATATCAGAGTTTTTACAGTAAAAGATATACTTTTACTAAAGGAGAGGTCCAAAAGTCTATGTGAAATATTGTGTTTGAATGATAACCGGTTTGAAAGTCCTCCAAGTCCAGTGCCACTCCGTGCAATAAGTTGTTCTGTTACCTAAGATACATGCTAAAAGAGTCAACCCAAAGGTTGAGTGATATTCATAGTTTTTAGTTAAAAAAATAATAGTTGAATACGAGTTTAGTAAACCATGGGCTACGTTGTTTTACACCCATGTAAATAGTAGAAACCATATTTAAACAGTTTGTGTCAGTATTGTATGATCAGTACAATACTGAAGAGAGAGGGTTATTGCACTAAGCTCATGAAACCTTACTAACAGTTCGGGTCATGGGGTCTGCAGACCAAACCATGAGGGGACGAGAAGGATAACTTGCCAAAGTTAATCCTTAAAGGTTTCAAGTATAGTACTTATTGGTGCCCAAGACACAGGCAAACCAATGGGAGTTGTCAAACTCTAATAGATCTATCAACTATACTCGCGTTCACTCGGGTACCCCCGCACAAGTGATTATGGTTCATGAATTTGGTTATGTAATGGTGGCAGATAGTATGAATCGTGCAATAACCAAAGAAAAAGACTTGTATTTGGTTTATAGAAAGTAGCATGTATCCCCCTCACAGGGTTTGTAAAGCATTTAAAAAAAAGTGAGGCTATGAACGCACCTGGGTCTTAAGGTAAGTGGGATAAAGGTTTAGACAACTTACCCACGTATCCTGGGAGTTGTGTAGGCGTGTATATGTCAAGTCTTAGTTTAGGTTTTCTTAACTAATCACTCTTAAGTTTTCTAGATTTAGATATAACATAACACCTTTCAGGCCATTGTAATTCAGAAGTATAACTCTTCACATGAAGCTCCCCACTATTGTATTATGCTGCCAACATAATACCGTTCGGGCCATCATAATCCAGAAGTATATAACTCCTCACACGAAGTTCCCTACTATTAGGCTATGTTGTTATTAGGTTTTAGTTATAACATAATACCATTCGGGCCATCATAATCCAGAGGTCATGTAGTAATCGTTTGAGGATCCTAAGTTCATCTTCCGCTCCCTTACCTCCAGGGGTGGTGAGCAGAGTGAGGGAGGCCCTCGTAGGACGAGCTGTATTTTATGCATGTTCGGGTTTGTGTTCAGTTGCTTACTTTTAGGGCAGTGGTTGCTATATAATAATTATAGAAATTGTTTATAAATTCTAGCAGTTGTTGCTAGACTATATAATTGTTGCTAAAGCAGTTTTTGCTAAAGCAGTTGTTGCTAAAGTAGTTGTAGCTAAAGCTGCTCTTGCTATAAAACAGCCAAGAGCGTTTATCAGGGCACTTTAAATCGTAAACCTAGCAAACTCGTCAAAACGAAATACCCGATGAAAACCCCTCACATGAAGCTCCCTAGTATTGTGTTATGTTGCTAACTAGAAAATAGGTTTTATACCTATATGAAAATAGTCCGTTTATACCCTTCAAGTTTGCATATCTACACTTTCTACCCTAAACTTATAAACTTATAACAATTAAGCATTTCACTTTCTAACTTTTGCACAATTAGTCCCTATACTTATTGTTGGGGTATAAATGTTGAAGTACTGCTGGACATCAAAGTACTGCTTAAGTATATAAGTCAAAGTACTGCTCAAGATCAAAGTGCTGCTCGTTGAATAAAGTCAAAGTACTGCAAGGATTAAAAGACTAACGACATGCAAAGATTAGATTAGGGAATATTATGTAAATTCTAGAATATTCTAAGTTAGAGTTAGTTTACTTGTCGTTCAAGTATTGTAAACCGACTAGGGTTTTCCTTGTGCCTATAAAAGGATCCCTAGGTCGACATTAGAGATATACGATTTTAGAGAAAAACTAAAAGTTCGATATTAGAGATATTAGGGTTGTTTGTAAGTCTGTATACGAAAAGCAGATTCAAGGAGTTAATATAATCATTGAAGTTTGTTATTCTTCTTAGCTTTGTTAAGTAAATTCCGCATACTTAAACAGAGTAATTCAGTGTTTCATTGTTAGTAGTTTAGGATTTATCCAAGACTGCTAAGCCCTTAACAAGCTACATAAGTTAGTTTGGTCAGAGTATATCTATCCAACAAATGGTATCAGAGCTTGTGTGGAAACTCTGATTAAGAAGAAACCCTAAACCAAACCAATTTTCTAAACCAAACCTACAAGATGTCAACACCTGAACCTACACCAATGCCATCCATCACCACTGTCAGAATTCCTATAGTCAAGAAGGGTGAATATGATCTATGGAGCATGAAGATGAGGCAGTACATTGCTATCACTGACTCTGCACTCTGGGATATCATTGTCAATGGCAATCAGGTTATTGAAGAACCTGTAGAAGTTCTTGGATAGCCTAAACCACCTCAGCAACAACTATCCGCTACTGTGAAAAGGAATCAAGACAAAGCTCTCAACATACTGCTGTCTGCTATACCTGATGGTCACCTGCTGAAGTTTCAAAATGCTAAAGATGCAAAGCAACTATGGGCTGCTATCAAAACAAGATTTGGAGGTAATGATGCTTCCAAGAAGATGCACAGAAGTTTGTTGAAGCAGCAGTTTGAAACCTTTACTGTTGGAGAAAGGGAAGGGCTTGATGCTGCTTATGAGAGATTTCAAAATCTTCTCAGCATGCTAGAGATACATGGTGTAGAAGTATCTACTGAAGATGCAAANGCTATACCTGATGGTCACCTGCTGAAGTTTCAAAATGCTAAAGATGCAAAGCAACTATGGGCTGCTATCAAAACAAGATTTGGAGGTAATGATGCTTCCAAGAAGATGCACAGAAGTTTGTTGAAGCAGCAGTTTGAAACCTTTACTGTTGGAGAAAGGGAAGGGCTTGATGCTGCTTATGAGAGATTTCAAAATCTTCTCAGCATGCTAGAGATACATGGTGTAGAAGTATCTACTGAAGATGCAAACTTGAAGTTCCTAAGGAGTTTGCCATCTGTTTGGCATGTAATTGCTACTATGATCAGAGGTCAACCTGATTTGGCTACTATGGACTTTGATGATCTCTACAATAACTTGAAGGTGTATGAGCACGAGATGAATGGTAAATCTGGTTCAACATCACACAAAATTGCTTTTGTGTCATCTACAAAAACAAGCAGTACTTCCACTAAAAGTACTGCTTATCATGTTTAAAGTACTGTTGGTGATGTTTACACAACCATGTCCACTACCACTTCACCACCCTCAAACAACATCAATTGTGATGATGTTGTGTGCTCATTCTTTGCTCAGCAAGCCACTTTACCTGTTACCTATGAAGAAGATCTGTTGCAGATTGAAGAAGATGATCTTGAAGAGATTGACATCAGATGGCAAGTTGCAATGATTACTGCTAGGATCAATAAGTTCATGAAGAAAACAGGCAGAGGCATTGATTTCAAAGCCAAACAGGGTATAACATTTGATAAATCTAAGATTGAATGTTTTAATTGCCAAAAGACTGGTCACTTTGCAAGAGAATGTAAGTTTGCTAAATATCAAGCAAAAAGGATGATAGAGAAACCCAAGGTAGAAATCAAGGAGGTTCCTGAACCAAAACCAAAAGCATTTGTGGCTCAAGAAAATCTATCAGAGGTTGACTGGAGTGCTGAATTTGATGATGAACCAGTCACTCTCTCTATGGTTGCAATGGTGGAATTTGATTGGAGCACAGCTTTTGATGAGGAACCAGGATGTCCTGCNCAAAAGACTGGTCACTTTGCAAGAGAATGTAAGTTTGCTAAATATCAAGCAAAAAGGATGATAGAGAAACCCAAGGTAGAAATCAAGGAGGTTCCTGAACCAAAACCAAAAGCATTTGTGGCTCAAGAAAATCTATCAGAGGTTGACTGGAGTGCTGAATTTGATGATGAACCAGTCACTCTCTCTATGGTTGCAATGGTGGAATTTGATTGGAGCACAGCTTTTGATGATGAACTAGGATGTCCTGCTTTGGATTCTACTGAAGATCTTGGAGGTTTTGATTGGAGCATGGAAAGTGAAGATGAACCTGTTCTGCTGGCTTTGGTTGCTACTTCACCTACTGCTACTGAGGTATGCTCTAAGTGTAATGATGTTTATCAAAAGGTTCTTAATAACTATGTGTCTGAAAGAGATAAACATAATAAAGCTAGGTCTGAAGTCCTTGGTTATCAATTGACCTTAGAGTCCTTAGAAGCTAAAATAATTACACATGAAAATAATGAAGTAGCTTGGGCAGAAAAATATCAGCAACGGGACTATCAATTAAAGTTAAGTGAATGGAAGTTAGGATGTAAGGTGTCTGAATTAGAAAAGATGACTAAAGAAAGGGGTGATTTGTTAGCAAAACTTGCTAGTTGGAAAGAAGCTGGTCTTTCACATGTTAGTTTCTGTGAAAAACAAAGAAGAGCAAATGATAAAACTGGTCTAGGTTATGGTATTGAATATAGTAGCTCAGATGAGACCATACCTAGTGCTAAGGAAGAAGGTAGTTCAGAAGAAATCTCAACTAGTGAATTTGAAACTTGTTCAGAAGAGAACACATCTAGTGATGAGGAACCCATAAGCCCAACACCTCCTGAATTTAAGAAAGATGAGGGGTATCATGCTGTTCCTCCTACCACTGGAACACCTAGGAAGGATGTTTCTTGTTTTGGAGTAGACAATCTAGAGTTTAGAAATAAGCTTAAGGGTCAATCTAATTCAAGTTCACCTGAGGAAAAAGTTGAGATTCCTAAGAATGATTCAACTAAAGGGAATGCTAGGGATTCAGGGAATAAAATCAATGATCAGAGTTTTTCTAAAGCTTTTTCAAAACCAGCAGTATTTTCACATGTTACTCAAATAACTGCTAGTCATTCAGCAGTTCCTTCATATAATACTCTTCCACATACTGCTACCTTTAGAAACTCTTTTCATAATTCACCTAGAGGTCACACTGGTCTTGGCTATAAACCTCAAAGAACAGGATTTGGGTCAATGAATCAAAAATTATGCTTTGTTTGTTATAGTCCTAATCACTTGATAAAAGATTGTAACTTACATTCAGATTACTTAAGGCAATACCCAAAGACCAAATCTGCTCAACATAGGCCAACAAAGACAAAACCAGTTTCACACAAACCAGTTTGGAATTATTCAAGTAGGGTCAACCATAGTAATTTCACCAAAACCTATAGGTACCCTCAACATAAACGACCTTTTTCCAAACAACCAGTACCTTCAGATCACACTTTTCAAGGTACTGGTAAGCCACAAACAGTACCCTCTCAAAGTACTGTTAGGAGGTTTTCACTCAATCAAGGTACTGCTCATATAAGACCAAATATTTCTAACAGAGCCCCTGGCCATGATACCAATTTTCATAAATCTAAAAGGCCTTACAGAAGAGTACCTAAACCACAGACCTCAACCCAAAAAGTTAAAATAATGTGGGTCAAGAAGAAAAGTACTGCTGGGGACCAACCAGTACTTTCAGAATGTGTGGGTGGAAAGGAACATATTGTTGAAATAGAAAGATGTTTTTCTAACAAAGTTCAAGTTTAGAACAAAAGAAAGTAATTGATCATGTTTACAAAAATAGTGGAAATTACATACTTAAAGAATTTAAGTATGTGACTCCACAAGGGGAACACAAGTCAGTAATGGCTTGGGTTCCTAAAAGAAACTAACTTTCTTATCATTGTGCAGGGCAACCTAGAACAGGAGCTAAAGGATCATTTGATTGTTGATAGTGGTTGCTCTGGAAGCATGACAGGAGAAAAGGAGATCCTGTCAGATTTTAAGCCATACTTTGGACGAAAAGTTGCTTTTGGGGATGATGCTACTGGAGGGAGAATTACTGGAAAAGGAACTATCAAGACAGGAAAGATTGATTTTGAAAATGTTCGTTGATGCGTGGTTTTGCGACCGTACAACAGGTTTTACCTCTCAAGGGATCTCAAGAGGTTTACAACCCCACCAGGCAGTGTACCTGACCGATGTAGTATAGTGAAGTGGTAAGTACGGGGGATTGATTGTTCAACTCAAAGAATAGTGTTCGTTAGGATTGAAATTTATCTACTAGGTCTAGAGATGAGGGATGAATATTTTTGTATTTTTATTGTTTTATGGAAAGCAAGTAAAAATCTCGGGTTTGAAGGAGTGGGCGGAATTAGTTGCTAATCAACTAACTCAAAAGCTACTACTTAAACTAATGTGTAGGAAAGTAAACTAGGGTTCTACAAGGGAAGTGAAGCATGTCTACCTATGATGTATTACACCTTGCTAGCTATCCAATTCTACCTATTGACTGTACACCTTGTTTTAATTGACGGGTGTATTCCTAATAACTCATTGAGTGGCATACATATCTCTCTAATTCTATGAGCTCTTATCTCCTCCTACAACTATGCACAACATAATCATAGGGATTGTAAACAGTGGCTCATGCGTTAAATACTACCTTAATATCCTAGTATGCCTCGACTACATGTTTCTTAAGACGTTCAAGCACGTTACCATAAAGGAGGTTGGCCTGTTTTCTTAAGCCTAACATCGATGGAACATTCAATCAAAACAAGAATCAATAGGAAACAAGAATTATAAACTAAACCAACTAGATCTATTGAAGTTGTCACGCCTTAATTGATGGAGTTAGACACACACATCAACAAGCCCTCATTGATGGAGATAGACACAAACATCAACAAGTAATCAATAAGATCTAATTAATTATATACAAGTTTCACACAATCATAAGTAGACACAAGGTGAATTAGCAACACATAATTAATGAAGAGC
>LBNU01026868.1:26060-46270 GCA_014162995.1 Artemisia annua | reverse complement strand
ACACTAGATGGCCTACATTCAAATACACCTGACGGCGTCAGGTACGTGGTCAGGTGTTAATCCTTGATTTCTTCTCTTGGGCGTCTGGTATAACATAAATCCACCTCTTTTGTCTTCAAGTGACGGCGTCACCTTATGGTTCTTGACGCCGTCAGGTACTGTTTCCAGCATATTTTGAGACTTTGTCGTTTTCTTCACTTTTATGCTCCAAAAACGTCCAAATATGCATGTTTTCCAGAATTCTTCTCAAAAGTACCTAAAATGACAAAAGGAACGATTTAGGGCAATATTTGATCACATTTATATGAATTAAGGCTTAAATGACCCCTTAAAAGCGTAACACTTTTCGTCTCATCATTCGTTATGTGAAAGAGCTCAAGTTCAATCTCTTATCAGTCTCTCAGATATGTGACAAGAAGGACCCTGTGTTGTTCACTGACACAGAATGTCTTATTCTATCCCCTGAGTTTAAGTTTGAAGATGAAAAATTGGTGATTTTGAGGGCACCAAGACACAATGATGTGTATAGTATAGATATGAAGAATATCAACTCCTCTGAGAAAGCTACATGTTTGGTAGCAAAGGAAACACTTAAAGAAGCACATCTATGGCACAGAAGATTAGGTCATGTGAATTTCAAGAATATCAACAAGCTGGTCAAAGGCAATCTAGTTAGAGGTTTACCTTCCAAAAATTTCAAGACTGATCATTAATGTTTGGCTTGCAAGAAAGGTAAACAACATAAAGCTTCATGTAAGAAGCTTGAGGAAAGGACAGTTAGAGAACCTTTGGAGTTGTTGCATATGGATTTATTTGGACCTGTTTCTGTTTCAAGCCTTAACAAGAAGAAGTACTGCTTAGTTGTGACAGATGATTGCAGTCGTTTTAGTTGGGTCTTTTTCTTGGGATTTAAATATGATACTTTTGATGCTATTCATGATCTGATAATATCCCTGGAAAATCAATTGAGACTCAAGGTTAGAGGTATTAGATGTGACAATGGGACTGAATTCAAGAATAAGCTTATGGATGAATTTTGTGCCAACAAAGGAATCAAGAGGGAGTTTGGCATTGCTAGAACTGCTCAGCAGAATGGAGTAGCAGAAAGGAAGAACAGAACCTTGATAGAAGCAGCAAGAACAATGCTTGCAGATTCTCTCTTACCTATTCAGTTTTGGGCTGAAGCAGTAAGTGCTGCTTGCTATATTTTGAATAGAGTTTCTATCACCAAACCCCAGATGAAGACACCCTATGAATTACTAATGGGCAGGAAACCTAGTATAAGCTTTATGAAGCCTTTTGGATGTCCTCTTACTATCCTTAATACCATTTATAATTTAGGAAAGTTTGATGGCAAGTCTGATGAAGGATATCTATTGGGCTATTCTACAAATAGTAAAGGTTTTCGGGTGTATAACAAGGTTACAAAGAAGGTTCAAGATTGTCTCCATGTTGAATTCCTTGAAGATCAGACAAACCAAAGAGGTAAAGGTCCTGATTGGATGTTTGACCTTGATGTATTGACTCCTTCAATGAACTATGTGCCTGTTAGGGAGGAGAATCAAGTTGTTCATTCAGAAGAAGAAGATTCACAGTTCATAGTTCATGGTGTCAATGCAAGTTCTACAGATGTTCCTGATACAAAGTCTATTCCTGTTAACAAGGAGCAAAGTACTTATGACAAGAAACAAAGTACTGTTGATGAACAAAGTTCTGTTGACTCAGCTCCCATAATCTCTGATGAAGATTAAGCCATTCAAGATGAACTCAATAGGATGCTTTTTCAAGAAACACTTGCAAAGTCCTATGAAGATGATCAAAGACGAGCTTATGAAGCAGAGAAGACAAAGCGAAAATCTAAAAATTCATCTGACAATACTTTGAACAACAGCACTTTGGATACCAGTACTTTGGATCAAAGTACTGCTGCTCAATTTGAAAGTACTTCTGGGGGGGGTCAATTCAAACACTTGGACAAATACTGATGATTGGCCTGGTCCATCCATGCCTCCTTTTGAAGAATCAGATGATGAGCTACAAGAAGAAGGAATTTTCTCTGAACAAGGTTCTGATCTCACAAATTTGGAAGATGATCTTACTGTACCAACAACTCACACTTCAAGAGTACATAAGAATCATCCTGCAAATAAGATTATTGGTTCTCCTACTTCTGGTGTTCTTACAAGGTCTAAAGCTAAAAGTTTAACTAAGCCTCATAATGCTTTGCTTAGCTTTGTTTATAAACAAAACATGATGAACCATAAGGATCAACAGACTTGTTTGTTTGCTTGCTTCATCTCTCAAGAAGAACCCAAGAATATAGCTCAAGCTTTAAGCAAAGAAAGCTGGGTTGAAGCTATGCAAGAAGAGCTTCTACAATTTAAACTTCAAAAGGTTTGGGTCTTATGTGATTTACCTGATGGCATGAAGGTAATTGGTACAAGATGGTTCTTTAGAGTCAAACGAGGTGAAAGAGGTAATGTCATCAAGAAAAAAGCAAGATTAGTTGCCCAAGGCTATAGACAAGAAGAGGGAGTGGATTATGATGAAGTATTTGCTCCTGTAGCAAGAATTGAAGCAATAAGATTATTCCTTGCTTTTGCCTCTTATATGGGATTTCCAGTCTATCAAATGGATGTCAAGAGTGCCTTTCTTTATGGCAAGATTACAGAAGAGGTCTATGTTAAACAACCTCCTGGTTTTGAAGATCCTGAACATCCCAACAAAGTCTACAAAGTTGTCAAAGCATTCTATGGTCTTCATCAAGCCCCTAGAGCTTGGTATGAAAGACTCTCAATTTTTCTGTTACAACATGGCTATAGGAGAGGAGCCATTGATAAAACTTTGTTCATAAAAAGAGACAAAAAGGATATCATGCTTGTTCAAGTTTATGTGGATGATATTATCTTTGGGGCTACAAAACAGTCTATGGTAAAAGATTTTGAAGAACTTATGCTAAGAGAATTTCAAATGAGTTCAATGGGTGAGTTAACTTTCTTTTTGGGGCTTCAAGTTAAACAATTAAGTACTGGAATCTTCATAAGTCAAGATAAGTATGTCACTGACATTCTTAAGAAGTTTAACCTTAATACTATCAAGCCAGTCACTACACCCATTAAATCTTCAAATTCACTTGGTAAAGATGAAGATGGAAAACCAGTGGAAGTAAAGCTTTACAGATCTATGGTTGGGTGTCTCATGTACTTAACTGCATCAAGGCCTGATATCATGTTTGCTGTTTGTCTATGTGCAAGATATCAAGTTTCACCCAAGGTTTCTCATATGAATGCTGTACAGAGGATCTTTGCCTATCTCAAGCATCAACCTAAGTTAGAATTGTGGTATCCTAAGGAGTCCCCTTTTCACTTGGAAGCTTTTTCAGATAGTGATTATGCTGGAGATAATTTTGATAGAAGATCAACCACTGGTGGATGCCAATATCTTGGAAGAAGATTGGTCTCTTGACAATGAAAGAAACAAACAATTGTAGCCACCTCATCTACTGAAGCAGAATATGTTGCAGCTGCAAGTTGTTGTGGACAAGTATTGTGGATGCAAAATCAACTCTTGGACTATGGATTCAATTTCAAGAATACTCCTATCAACATTGATAATGAGAGTACTATTTGTATTGTGAAGAATCCAGTTTACCATTCCAAGACTAAGCACATTCAGATTAGACATCATTTTATTCGACATTGTTATGAGCACAGATTGATTAGTGTTGTCAAGATTCATACAGATGATAATGTAGCAGATTTACTCACAAAAGGCTTTGATGTTTCAAGATTCAAGCATTTGGTGGTAAGTATTGGTATGATCAATTTTTAGGCTATTTTTTAGGGGAGGCATTAATAGTTAGTCATAATTTGAGGGGAGGCTACATATATCATTCAGAAGAAAAGAACTTTTATTCATTAAAAGTTGAGTACATTCATCTTCAAGACCACTGACATAACATCAACAGAGATACATGATCAAGCTAACCTACATCAACCCTACTCAACCTACATCCTACATAAACTACTCCATAGGCTTTTTCCCTTTGCCCTGGTAGTTGTGCTTTGCCTTCTGAGCATTCTTTCTTTTTTCATCAAAAGATGCTTGCATCCTTAGGCAAACTAGGAAAAACACTTGTTTTGGAGGACGTTCTGGTCTTGCTGGCTTCTCTTTTGAGCCTTCTTGAGCAGGCCACTTCATGTTCTTCATAGCAGTCTCCAAAGCTTGAGTCAAAGCTTGTGGCAGTTCTTTGGATAGTGATGTAGCTGGAGCAGCAGTTGGTACCTTTCTCTTAGAGTTCCTCTGGTTTGAGCTTGATGTAGTAGGAGGAAAGTAGTCATTCCATCCTGGTTTTGAGTCTGAATCAGAATCAGAGTCAGAATAATACTCAATCTCTGTGTCACTAGAGTCATCAGAAGAGATGTAAACCAATGGAAAGTTACTCATGGTGAAGTTATGGTTTTGGAAGATGAAGATAAGTTTTTGAAGCTGTTGATATGTTTTTGTGATGAAGAAAAGTGTGAATGAAGAGTCATTTTATAGGCAAATGGGTTTTTGATGCTGAAAGTACTACTCCAACGGCTATAATGAAGGTACTGCTTTGCTGACGTAGGAAGTACTGTTACTATTCCAATGGTAACAAAAGTGTGGTAAAAGTTAATTAGTTTTCTTGGAAAGAAATAAGGGCTAAAAATAACGGTTTGAGCATTTATTGGGATTCGATTTTCAAAATCTTTCCCATATATATTTTACCCTACCGGTTTTTTTCTCTTTCCTTATAACTAACATCCCACTTTTCATCAACATAACCTTCGCCGCACTATTACTTATTTTTCCAATCATACAACAATGGCTCGTTCCACTTGTAATCGTCACAATATGGTAGCTAATTTGGATAAGACGGAATTGAATGTTGATTTTCATGATATTATTGATTTTCTCACTGGGTCGTCAATCAATTATGCTATCTTGGTCAATCCCGATATCATTGGACCCTGGATTAAAGAGTTTTGGGCTACGGCTGAAGCTGGATGGGAGGAGATGGATATTTGGTTTATTACGTCTAAAGTTGTTGGGTGTAATATTCGCATTACAGAGGCTACTATAAGAGCAGACCTTATGTTTAATGATGAAGAAGGTACTGCTTGTTTTGCTAGAGAGGTACTTTGGGATACTCTTAGGGACATTGGGTATGAGGGTTCACTTCGCAAGCTTACATTTGAAAAACCCTTATTCAGTCCACAATGGAAATATTTGATCCATGTCCTACTTCATTGTCTAAGCAACAAGAGTACTGCTTGGAATGAGTTTCCCAAATCCATAGCATCTGCTTTAGTGGGATTAGCTACTAATCAGCCATTCAATTTTTCTTGGATGATACTTAATGGCATGCTTAAACACATCAAGAATGGTTCTCCATTTTTGATGTATCCCAGGTTCATACAAGTCTTTTTGAATAAACAGCTTGAGGGTGTTTCTAAACCTCAGAACTTCTTGCTAGTCGTTACTCTTCCTGATAAGGTGTTTACTTTCATGGCCACCAAGAGTGCTAAATTTTCTGGTAGGGATACACCTCTCACTGCTCACATGTTGGAGGTTGCACAAGCTGTTAGAGATGCTGCTCATGAAGATTCAGAGGATGCATCTGAACATTCAGACTCTGCTCTCACTCCATCCCAAGCACAAGATGATTCTCACCATACTGAGAAATCAAATTCAAATGGAGAAGATGTCTCTCAACATATTGCTTCTTCACCAGTTCAAGAAATCTCTTAGAAGACTGTTTCAAGAGAAAAGATTGTTTCAAAGGAAAAGACTGTTTCTCTACAGGATGCTGCTATTGAAGATTCTGCACATGGTGACAATCAACCACCCACCCCCAATGATTATACTCCCACAGATTGTTCTCAGACATCTGGAGGAGATGAGGGAGTGATGGCTGATGAGGATAGACCTGATGAAGAAGAAGTTATGGATAATTATGCCTTGATAAGAGAATTGAAGAGATTGAAGAGAGCTTATGATGATCAAGCTACTGCTATGGAAATTCTTCAAAAGAAGTATAAGGAGTTGAAGAAATTGGTTAAGTATCTAATTCAACAACATCCAGAAGGTCTCCAGAAGTTTAAGTATAAGAGGAGGAGGCTAAGAAAGCTATATTCATTCACATTGGGGAGGAATAAGGAAGATATGAATTTGAATGAAGATGCTGTTGATCAAAATACTGTTCTGGATCAAGAGACTGCTGATCAAGATGCTGATCTCAATCAAGATGCTGTTAATTCTGGTCTCAATATTCTACAGACACCACTTGAAGAACAAATTTCTCATCAAGATACTGTTGAAAGAAAGAATGCTGAGACTGACCAAATAAATCTTCAAGATGCTGATACTCAAGCAAGAAGTGGTGATAAAGCAGAATTGGACTTGGAAAGTACTGGTGTTGAAATTTATCAAGATGTTGTTCCTCAAAGTACTGCTCATCAAGGTACTCTGAGACAATATTTAGTCACACCAAGGACCATAGATTTTGAAGAAGATGTGGGTCCATCTAATCCAGTTCAGGAAAAAGAGGTTATGAAACCTACTAGTAGTGATGATGAGACTATTGCTGAGATCATGCTAAATATGTCCAGACCTAAAGGTATTGTCATTCCTGGAGTTGAACACACTCAAGATCTGCAACCTACTTCTCAGCCTACTCAAGAAGTTGATCCTAAAGACAAAGGAAAAGGACTCTTGATAGAACCAGAGAAAAAGAAGAAGAAGAAGGTATTCACTTTGGAACAGATAAGGGCTTACCAAGAAGCTCAAAGTGAAGCAGCTGTTAAAAAGTTACAAGCAGAACTTGATGCTGAATTTGAAAAAGAAAGAGAAGAAGTTGATGTTCAACAAAGGAGACAAATGACAAAGGCACAAGAACGAAATTATATGATGAGCTATTTGAAAGGAAGAGGATACAAAGGTTTACAGAAGTTAAAGTATCCAGAGATGAAATAACTATATAATGCTGTTAGAGAAGAATATCAAAGACAAGTAGCTGGCATTATTGGTTTTAATACTGAAGAAGGAAGACAAATGATGGAAGCTGGTAATAAAAGAAAAAGGACAACAACTAAACCACAGTCATCAAAGAATTCTAAACCAACAGTGGAGTTAAGAGCTAACACTATTGATGAGCTGAGGAATTATCTTAGAGTTGTTGATTTTGAGCTTCCTAAGTCAGAAAAAGATTCTAAGACAAAGGCCAAGATATCTGATTTGGAGGTTATTGAATCAGAAGAAGATGGAGATTATTTTGTTTTCCATAGAGAAGGTAATAGCTTCAGAGCATTTAATTTGTTGGTAGATGTATTGCATCTTATATATAGAGAAGATTTGTTTCATCTACATCAACAGATTCAAGCTTATTTTGAACACATTCCACTCAAAGGAATTGGTGTATTGTTGCTGGGAGATCTGACAACATTGTGGGAAACAGAAGAGACAAGCACAGCTGATATTTGGAAGAATCAAGAAGTCTGGGAGATTCAAAGTTGGATATTCTTTGCAAATGTTGGTGTACATGTCTTAGAGTTGGAAGATGGTACTATGATCCATATGCTAGCAGAAAGGAGATATCCTCTTACAAGAGATTTGATGATGAGGATGCTGGATCATGGTATGGAAGTAGAGCAAGAGGATGAAACTGCTCTAATGGTGATAAATTTGTTCATCAATTGGACAATTTTGAAGGATGATGATTAGTAAATACTGGTATGATCTTAATTGTTTAAAATCTTTTGAATAAACAAGTACTCTATTCAAAGTACTGCTGATCAAATAGTACTTTTACAAAGTACTGCTTGCAGCCTAAAACCAGTAAAGTCTTTTTGAAATAACAATTTTGATCATGTGCAAAATACTTTTTGAAGCACAAAGAATTACAGCAACAAATTGTTTTTGGAGATGAACATGGTGTTAGTACTTGTGCTACACAAAAAAATGGTATTCAACTCACCATGTTTAACAGACAAGAAAGAGTTTGATTCATCATGAGGGTACGACTCTGATGTGATAATCAAATCCATTTTTAGTTGACAATTTACTAAAAATTGTATGGTCTCAACTCACCATATCTGTGATAAGTGAAGAGTTGGCTAGCCCACAAGAAAAATGGCTTGTGGTAAAGGCTGTGGAAAATCCATTTATATGGTAATTAGTTCACCATGGTTGTGATAAAAGAACTAACTAGTCCATAAGCAAACGGCTTTTGGTAAAGACTACTCAAATCCGTTGATAGCTGATGATTTGCTAAAAATCATATGGTTATCAATGTACCATGGTTTACATAACCTAAACATTGGCTACTCCAGAGTTAATGGCTTTGCTAAAGAGACATCAAAATCCATTAATTTTCAATGATTCACCTCTCACAGGAGTTAACACACCTGGAAGTGATGAGAATAGTATGAAACTTAACAAGATTTGATGTACCTNGGTAATTAGTTCACCATGGTTGTGATAAAAGAACTAACTAGTCCATAAGCAAACGGCTTTTGGTAAAGACTACTCAAATCCGTTGATAGCTGATGATTTGCTAAAAATCATATGGTTATCAATGGAACATGGTTTACATAACCTAAACATTGGCTACTCCAGAGTTAATGGCTTTGCTAAAGAGACATCAAAATCCATTAATTTTCAATGATTCACCTCTCACAGGAGTTAACACACCTGGAAGTGATGAGAATAGTATGAAACTTAACAAGATTTGATGTACCTTATGTTGCTGAGTAGCTGAAAAGAAATTAAGTTTCTGTAAAGACAAAGAATTGTTGCCTATAAAGGTTGCAGATACTACATACTGATGGTAACAAAACAACGAGTATGACTTTCAAAGATACAACCTTTCCTTGAAGATAAAGATTACAACAGAAACTTGAAGTCAAACAAGTAGAATTCAAGTTAGGGGAGGATTGTTGGGGTATAAATGTTGAAGTACTACTGGACATCAAAGTACTGCTTAAGTATATAAGTCAAAGTACTGCTCAAGATCAAAGTGCTGCTCGTTGAATAAAGTAAAAGTACTGCAAGGATTAAAAGACTGACGACATGCAAAGATTAGATTAGGGAATATTATGTAAATTCTAGAATATTCTAAGTTAGAGTTAGTTTACTTTTCATTCAAGTATTGTAAACCGACTAGGGTTTTCCTTGTGCATATAAAAGGATCCCTAGGTCGACATTAGAGATATACGATTTTAGAGAAAAACTAAAAGTTCGATATTAGAGATATTAGGGTTGTTTGTGAGTCTTTATACGAAAAGCAGATTCAAGGAGTTAATATAATCATTGAAGTTTGTTATTCTTCTTAGCTTTGTTAAGTAAATTCCGCATACTTAAACAGAGTAATTCAGTGTTTCATTGTTAGTAGTTTAAGATTTATCCAAGACTGCTAAGCCCTTAACAAGCTACATAAGTTAGTTTGGTCAGAGTATATCGATCCAACACTTATATATTTTAGAGAAATGACAGAAATGGTCCTTAAACTATACTAAATTTCATTATTTACCCTTTATACCCTTAACTTAACAATATTTGCAAAACTAGTCCTTATCAGTTTATGACTTGTTTTACTTTCTAGCTTAGGATTTTAGAACTTTGCAAAAAGAGTCCTTATACTTATAACTTCTAAGAAATGTTAAAAACAGTCCCTAAACTTCTTATTTTCAGAAAGTTACAGTATATACCCCTATGCATGAAAACTATTACAAAACTAGTCCTTTTTCCATGCAAATTGTATTTTAATAAGACAACTAAGTTTCCTAGATTATGTTTAACTTATATATACTTAAATAAGTGCTCTAGATCAGATTAAAACACATAATGAGGCAATTTAGCACAAAAACAGATAATTATCTATAAATAGGGTTTTAAAATAAAAACTTCTAAATGAAAATGGTCAAGGCAACTCTAGGGGTTCTAAGGCATATCCTAAGCATCCTAGGTCAGTACTAAGGCTTATAGAACAATAACTAAGGCTTACTTGGGTCGTGGGACTCCTAACGAGGGACTTAGGGTTTATCGGCTAGGTTTTGGAACTCGACTGGTATCTAGGCTACACTTACTTAACTTCTAAGAATACTAAGGGACTTATACTACAGAATAAGTGAGTTAAAGAAGATATGGGAGGTGTGATTTGAAATGGTGAGAGCTTGGGAGGTATTTATAGGGTGTCGAGTGGTATAGTAGTCAAAATGGGTCGCTAGGTGTCAAGGGAGGGGGGGCTGAGTCATGGCAGCTAGGGGGTGATGAGGATGACCTAGGGGTGACTAAGAGAAGCTACAAGTAGCTAGGGGGCTGGAGAGGCGGTTCTAGGGTGTTTTTGGTCATGGTTTAGCCGTGTAGGCGGTTTAGGATAAGTAGCTTACAAAGCTACTAGTAAGCTACTTGTAACGTGCATGGTTGGCTTCTAGGTAGTAACAAGAAGCTTATGAAGTTGCCTTGCAGGTTGCTAGGGTGGTTGCTAGCTTAGAGTAGGTTTTAACTAGGTTTAGGTTTAGTTTTAGCCTATTTTTGTCTAGTGAAATTTTAGGGTTTAGCCTAGGGTTTAGTGCCTAGATTAGGGTCCTATGAGTGTTTAGTGACTAATATTAAGTCCTAGGAGGCTTATACTAAGTGATGGTAGCTTATGGTAAAGATTTGGGATAGTTTAGACCTAGTTCCGGGAAGTTATGACCTAGTTATGGTTTTGTGCTTAAGGGACTTGTACCTATGTTCTAGGGTACTGTACTATGGTCTAGGAAGTCTAATATATCCTAAAGTTGCTAATGTAACTCATACCTAAGCCTTGAACACTTTCAAACTAGTTCAGGTAAGCAATTAGGGTTTTAAAGATAACCGTAAACACATAGGTGCAATTAGGGTTTTCTGATAAACATAGTGTTCTAGAGAGATAGTTTACTTAGTGAAAATGTGTTTATAACCTAGACTTGACATACCGGGATGTATACATGAAATAAACATAGTGGTGGTTCGCATAGGTGGATACGTGAGCAGGTCTAGATAGTCATGCATGTAATGAAAAGCAAAAAAATTACTTGTGAAATTACCTTGTGGTGGAAATGATATTGATGAAATTTTATGGGTTATTACATTATATTAATATTATGTTTTATGCATTAATGACTTATACCTTGGCTTGAAAGACTTGTACATTTATATTTTATAGAAGTCATCTATACATTAATTAGGGTTTGTGATTTTTATCACATGAAATCAGAGATTTGTGAATTTAGGACTTGTATCAGGGAATAAAGTAAAGTTGGAGTTTTGTGCATTAGAAGATTGTGCATTAGCTTTGGTGTGTTGTACTTTAGGGTTTATGATTAATTACTCAAAATCATAGTTATAATAATTTAGGGTTTTGTGACAACAATAATGGGTGGAAAATGTTTAGTTTAAACATTTAATTATTGTACGTTAACGAATTAACGTAAAGTGGCAAATAAAAGTTGAAAACTTTTATACTTGACACATAAGGATGTTTATAAACATAAGACATGTTGGTGTTGGTGAGCACGTTTATTAGGAATGTGAGTTACGTCAAATTAGTTTGTTGTTGTGATTAGCTAAACTGGTGACGTTTAATCTAAAAAAAATTTAGACGTAAAAATGGATTTCTTTCGATAGAAATATTAATACAAGTGGGAAATTTACCGGTGGTTACACCATAGCCCAAAAATAACTCCAATTTTTGTATAGTCACAAGGTCCATTCAAAATCAATATTCAACCCTAATCCTACGAGTTATAAAACGCCTCTGAACACACTCAACCGTAATCTTACTCCAACAAAAACTAAATGCAGTCACATATTCTCTCCAAACGAATAGACAACAGAATCACATCAGCTCATCCTTTTCACTACAATTAATGTACCTTATGTCTCCTTCACAAGATATCAATAGATCATATAAACTTTCGTATGTGATATAGTGAGACGGGGAGTGTACAGTGAGGTTATAATATGTTTTTAAGTTGTAGTAACGTGGAAAGTGTAGTGGGCCATAGTATGATATTGTTGACTTTGATTCTTGTTGTTCTAGCGTGTGACGTTTTGCATTTACATTTTTCATCTACGTTTGATTTTTTTTATTTGTGGACTGTGAACTTGTAAAGTATTCTTGGTCAATGGTCAAACTACTTAGATCCAGTTATCTTGTGGTATCCTGTGTTTAAGTGGTTGGTCTCTCAACAGATTTAGACTCGTAATCAATACGGGAGTCGATTTGTACGAGAGATATAGAAACAAGTTTGTGACTCATAAGTTTCGCATGTCAAGAGACAATTTGGACAACATTTCTTTTCGTATTTTGTGGGTAACAAAACTTTTGCTCTTCAGATGTCGCAACTTATCTTCTATCCCAACTCTACTGCTATCGCAACAACTACTATCACAAGAAGGAAGAGAGAGTGGTTTAGAAAGATAAAGTTTATTAAGCAACACACACCTTGTGAGGGTATTTATGCTAGTACAAGTATAAGGTTTTGATACCTCACAATCCTTCCTAGGATAAGTGATGCGTGTGGTTTGCGACCTACGCAGTAGGTTGTACCTCTCAAGGGATCTTGAGAAGCTTGCAATCCCCACCAGGCAGTGTACCTGACCGATGTATTATAGTGAAGTGGCAAGTACCGGGGGATTGATCGTTCTCTCGGGGAATAGTGTCGTTAGGATTGAAAACTACTCTAATTTAGGTCTAAGGGTTGAGGGATGATTCTTTTTGTTTTTTTATATTTTATGAAAGCAAGTAAAATCTCGGGTATTTGAAAGAGTGGGCGGAATTAGTTGCTAGTCAACTAACCCAAATAACTACTAATGCAAATAAAATAAAGTACTAAGAAAATTAAAGTGGTTGTGAAACTTATATGGAGAAAAGTGTGTTTACTTAGATTTCCTTATTCCCTAGCTATCTTTTGCCGGTTAATTGGTTTGTTACAATTGTGTGGATGACGGGTTGTATTCCTTTAAACCATTCGTAGGGCCGTGTACGATCTTCCCTAACTCTATAAGTGCAAATTTATTCTATAGCGACACGTTTAGTATCCAAACTATGAAATCACTAGTAATTACCTATGCATTAAATACAACCATATAATCGTAGTACACATCCGATTCGTGTTTCTTAAGATATTCAAGCAAGTTACCAATGGAAGTTAGCCAGTTTTCTTAAGCCTAACATCGACATTACCTACCCACAACAATCAATAACAAACCAACAACAAGTAATCAATAGCTAGGTTTCATTAGATCTAAGCAAACACAAGAGAAACCTAGCGTAGCATGTTAATTAAAAGACAAGCGTAAGATATAATCATGCAACACATAGACACATTAAATGATTTGATGGAAGACTTATCTTTAATTAATAATAGATGAAACAAGGGTGAAAACCCCTTGAAAAAGGCTGAGAATTTGAGCTGGGGTTTATCCCTAAAGTTCTCCCAAAAGTTACACACCTAATGAATGAAAATTGGAAAAGTATATATAGATTTTACATTCTGACGGCGTCAGGCTTTAGGTTCTGACGCCGTCAACCCGCCGTGTTTAGGGTTCTCGGATCACCTAGATCCACTTCTAATGCCGTCACCTTATAAATGTGTTTGGGCCGTCTCTCTTTAGCTTAACACCTGACGGCCTACTTTTCTTAACACTTGACACCGTCAGGTGTTAATTCCTGAATTATTCACTTGGGCATCTGGTATAGTCTGAGTCCAACTCCTTTGTCTTCAAGTGATGGCATCAGCTTGTAACTCTGATGCCGTCAGGTAGGATTTCCAGCATTCTTTTGAGACTTTGTCGTTTTCTTCACTTTTATGCTCCAAAAACGTCCAAAATGCAATGTTTTTGAGAATTCCTCCTAAAAGTACCTAAAATGACAAAAGGAACGATTTTAAGGCAATATTTGATAATAAAATAACGTTTAGGGCTTAAATGACCCCCTAAAAGCGTAAACTTTTCGCCTCATCAAATACCCTTACACTTGAGATTTGCTTGTCCTGAAGCAAATGCACTTTTATTCCAATCAAAATATGAGCTAGGGGTCATTTAACACTAATATAAAAGTAATTACAACAAATAGTTATTCCACCCTAGTCATAAAAAGCATGGAAATCATACACTAGCCCTTTAGCAATTAGATTACCATAAGCTTGGGAAAGGATCAAAAACCTCCTCCATTTGGCGTAAGCACCTAAGATAAACTATCAAAGAGGGCTTTTCAAAGGTTGTAATGTTAGGTGTAGGGATATGATAAACACACGTTAATATTATTGGGCCACATTTAAATCTTTTTATAATAATGTATAAAAGAAAATTTTGGACAAATTTTAACAGCTTTCCAAAACGTAGGTTCAAAATGTAATTTTTGTAAACCCATTTGTAGTTACTTTAGAATGAAACTAAAAGACAAAGAGAATTGTGTAAATTCTACAACCTTTAGGGTGCAAAGTGATTATTATCTATAATTATCATCTTCCACATCTCGTCATGTCTACAACTCTGCTTTGCTTTTCTTTTCATTGTTGACTTTTCTCTTTAAATCACTTGAACATAATCCATTTTACATTTATATAAAGTCAAAATCTTAAGTTTTAGAACAAATTCTTATCAAATTTGTCTTAAACCAATACTTAAATCAGTTATGTATCATAACATCGGAGGCCCTCCAAATTTTGGGGCCCTATGCGGTTGCACACTCGACACACCCTAAAATCCGGCCATGACGATTAACATAATGGAAAGTCTTGAAGATCAAATTGAAAATCTTACTAAATTAATGGCATCATTAGATATACCATCTAGAACGAACGACGAGGAAGCAGACGGTGTCCTAGACTATAGTTCAGATGAAAATCCATACGAAAACCCTTTCGAGAACCCATATTAAAATTCATATACAAACTATAATTTCGCACAAAAACGTAAAAAGTCATATATAGATGAAGATCTACAAAGACAGTTTGACTACGAACCCCCAACACCAAGCGAAAAATATTTATATCAATAAGGAATGATTAGAAACAAAAGGAATAAATGGGAACAAATAGACCCCCAATACATACCAAAAATACTAATAACCAGAATGGAAAACCATATTCTAAATATCGACTGTGTAACAGACATAGATGAACAAATTCAAAATTGGAGTAATAAATAAGTGCTCAAATACAATTAACTAAAGAATTGCGATCTTTACAGCCAAGAGATACTAAACTTTATTATTCACAAAACATCAGGAAATGTTTACAGATTCATTGAATCTATAAACGAATTAGAATTATCAAGAATAGCAACAACTAATGCTATGACAACATTTAAAAATGTTGTAGAAAGTATAGATCAAGAGTTCACTGGGAGAATCCCTGGAGTTGAAATATCCACTGAAGCTTTTAGAGAACATGCATATTGGAGATCAATTAATCTCAAAATATGTGACATGTGTTATCTAGATTCCTTCATTTGTGAATTTTCCGATCAATATTACAAATTAGATACTACCAGACAAAAATCGGCTTTAAAATTGTTTTTTAATAAACTACCTGAATCCATAGCCACAAAGTTAAAAGATGCATATGCAATACTTTTACAAGACAGAAAAAATATAGAAGATACTCAAGGAGCACGAATTACTGCAATAAAAGCTTGGATGACAAAAGAATGTCTACAAGAAACAGCTAAAAAAGAAGCACAAATTAAACTTTGCTGTGAACGACAATCCGACCAAGTAGGAAATTATGGATGTTCTAGCAAAAATTACAAAAAAGAGAAGAAAATATGGAAGAAACAGCTATATAACTCAAAATACAAAAACTTTTATAAAAAGAATTCAAGACAAAATTATTTTAGAAATAAAAAGCAGCATCGACAAAAAAATTATAAACAAGACAATTCGAAATATTGTCCATCCGAAAAGAAAAATTGCAAATGTTGGTTATCTCACGAGATAGGACACTATGCAAATAATTGTCCAAAAAAAGGCCAAAAGAAAGAAGAAACAGAGTATTAAAAATTGCATACAATTTAGGATATGAAACTCTCGAAGATTCCGATATCGATTCAGATAGTGAAATATATGCGTATACAAATTCCGGTAACACATCTTCTGATTATGAATAAAATCAAAGAAACACTCTAATTTTTAAAACATTGTACGATGGAAAATTTTGAGTCAAAATTAGAATTTAAACCCAATAATTCATATTTGGTTTTTAAAATATTATTTGACTATTATGAGAAAAAGACTGTGGAAAACTAGAAGGGGGGTTTGAATAGTTTTACGTCTTTTAAATTTATAAAAACTTTGTTTACGAAAACTTCAATTCGAACTTTATGTGATATCAAATAGCTTGCACAATTATAAACAACTATATTTACAAGAGTATATTAAGACAAGTAGGTAAGTAAATAAATAAAGAGATAGAGATGGAAAAATAACACCGTGAGACAAAGGATTTATAGTGGTTCGGCTACGAATCTCCTCTTCATCCTACTCCACTCCCCGAGCACCTAACTCGAGAGTTTTCTTCACTATGTCAACAAGCTCCCTTATGGCGGAGAAAACCTTACACAACTTTTGCTTACACCAATTTACGACACTAAGCTAAATGTCGGGTTCTAATTGTAGCTAGAACCAATCTCACACCACTACACGACTTAGCACTACTTCTACTCAACTTATATACCCCACAACTTCTTCACTACTTCACACCACTTCACTATTTCACTACTTCTTCTTCTCTACACAACTTCTATTCACAACTAACACACCTTGATCTATCTAATTACAAGCACTCCACAACTTCACAAAAGATTTACACAATATACACTACTAATCTACAATACTTCTTAAACTTGATGTTGACAGAGTATTCTTCTCTTGCACTTTGGATGAGGATGGATGAGGAGGGATTGAATCACTTGAAACAAGGATTAATAATCTAATGATCAAAGGGTTTAGAAAGATGTTTAGAGAGAATTGGATCTGAAAATCTTAGTGCAAAAGGTGAGGAAAAATACAAGGTTTGATGTAGTATTTATAGGCAAAAAAATCTGACACAGGGAGTGTGCCGGCCCCCTTAAATGGAGGCCGGCCCCCTTAAAATTAAGGGGGCCGCCCACCTGTTAACGGCCAGATTTTCGTCTTTTTCTGGGAAAAGTTTATTTGGTGAAAAACTAACTGATTTTGGTTAAAAATTTGAATTCATATATTTAGTATGATTTAAACATTTTCCTTTATTACCAAAAGTGTTTTTCAAAAATATATAATATGTTTTATTTAATAAACTTTGTAATAATTAATTAAATTGATCATGTGATCATGAAATGTATTAAGCACTTGTTTATTCATACCTTAAGTGATTTAGTTGGATAAAATGATATAAACTAACTTAATACTTGTTTACGTAGTAATCTTACGTTTAATGTTTTTACATTTTCTGCTCGTCAAAACATAGAGACATCAAAAAATATAAATAACGTTTTTATGCATTATTTATATCAACAAGGACCAAGTTAGCAACAACCCGACTCACTTGGGAAAATATAGGAGAATATAAAGAGGTTGATTCACTTCGAATTATTTTTATACCACCATTTCCAAAAGGAATGAAAAAATACTATAGACGAAGATCGGAAAGACTAGACGATTACCACGGTAATGATAGTCTTGATTTCGGTGAACCATATTATGAAACAGATTAATTCATCATTATAAATTGTTTTTCAAGAAAAACAAAATATTTTTAGTTAAAAACAAATGCTTCGAATGATTTTTTGAGGAAAAATGATTTAAAGCTATTCGCAATGGAAGAAAGATCACTAGTATCATATATTGATGAAAGACTAATTCATCAAGAGACATCTGAAATATCAGAATTAGCTTCTTCGAGCAATGAATTAGCTTTTTTAGGCAATATTTTTGTTTTAAATAGAAAAGTACAAATCCAGATTATACGAATATATCTTTGGGATGAATAAACAAAAACACTCGCGTGTTTAAAGATCATAAACAAAAATCAAATTACAATAAAAATCAAAGTATATAACAGGTCTTAGAAGTACAACGACACGTGGAGGTCTACTACAACTTCCTCATTTTCGTCCATTCACCAAGCATATAAAGCACGACAACAACGTTTGCAAACATCCTTACCCAAAAATGGAAAACGTAGCGAAACACGTTCAATATCAATTACAACAAAAGATATCACAACTTTCCTCTTTAAGGAAAAAATTAGCAATCCTCGAGAAAGAAGAAAGAGAACTATTCGACTCTCTACAATCTCTAAAAGAACCAACACATATCCCTTATGATGTATGTTCGTGTAAGGAATGCCTAGACGAAGCAAGCGCCCTAGGAGACGAGCCATTAAACAAAGCTAAATGTTCCAATAAACCAAGACGATCGAAACAAAAGTCATGGAAAAATTGGTCAACACTTGGCGAACCATCAGGAAAATGGGATTACTATGTCAAATATGATCCTCCAGCCAACACAATTCCAATAGAAGAAATTTCAGCAACTGGGTGGGGAGATGAATTCCCAGACGACAAAGGTATCACAGAAAAAATCCTTGATAATGAATCTAGCGACGCAGAAAAAAAAATGAAGACAAAATACAAAAGCTCAATTATGAGCCAAGAATTATTGAAAACACCTGTCCAGTGTAATAATGCAAAATAATAATGTACCAACTGTTTAGGCACTACTTTTTATGTGTGGTGTGATGTATGTAATGTATTTTGTTTTTTAGTAATGATGTAAAAAGAAATAATGTAAGGCCTGTCGGCATAGTCCTGTAGTGTCCTAGAGGTATCTAGGAATAGTAGATGTAAAGGACCGGATGGACCGGACCGACCGACAAAACCGACCGGACCGACCGCATTCGGTCCGGTCTCGGTCTAGGGTTTTTCATAATTTCGGTCTTGGTCCGGCTCAGTCTAGTCCAGTCCGTTTCGGTCTGGCTTAAAAACCGGACATCCTAGAGGTAGCAGAAATCGCACTAATGGTGAGACCTCTATTTATATACACATAAAGTAGATGCAATAGTAAGATCTACTATTCCTAGATACCTCTAGGATATCATAGTGCCTAGATACCCCTAGGACACTGATGTATGTATACTTTGTTTTTAGTAATGATGTAAAAAGAAATAATGTAAGGCTTGTCGGCCATAGTCCTGTAGTGTCCTAGGGGTGTCTAGGCATTATGATATCCTAGAGGTATTTAGGAATAGTAGATGTTACTATTACATCTACTTTATGTGTATATAAATAGAGGTCTCACCTCATGAAATAAAGTATGCGTTTTTAAGAGTTAAACCATCGTGTTTAGATTGAGATTGATTTCTCTCTTATCTGTTGAAGCTTGTCTTCTGAATAGCAGACGCATCAGTTGAAGCTTTGCTTCTGAATAGCTGATCAATATCCTATTATCGATTATTCATTACATTTCAATATCAATATCATCATTAAAATATTACCCATTATCTTTCATCAATCATCAATTGCACCACAATCGATGCATAGAACAAATTAGAAAAAAAAGCTTATGGCCTACATTTCCATTAATGTCTACTTTTCCATTCATATTCAAGATAGTTGATTCTCGTGCATTGTTATTGATGCAGGTTTTACTGACCAGGTTTTAATATTTATAAAGTCTCGTTTACCTAAGGTCTACCTTTTACGCACTAACGGACAGCGTATCCGGTCGTGTGTGGTATAGTTAAACGGTAAAGCTGAGGTCATCCCAAGAGCTAAGGTGCGGAAATTATCTAAGTCGTGTCACGTTTAAAAAGGAGGTTTTGAGTTGAAAGATTAATTAATAAAAGTAAATAACAAGACAGTAAGTAAATAGAAGGAAATCAGTAGAGAGAAGTAGTGTTAACCTAATTACTACTATTGTTATGATCATGACTAGTTTTCCTATAGGTGCATCCTATCGCATCGTTCGGGGATTCAATATTCATTTCGGGTTAGATGGTCAAACTCGCCTAGATCTATCATATACCTTGTCCTATCCAAAGTTATTGTAAAACCTTGGGTTCATTGGTACGAAGACATAAGAGTCATTAAGTGCCTCTACTAACATGGACAAGACTAACGAATGCGGCATGGTCAGATCTTACACCCCTCTAACTCCGTTAAGTGTAAAGCATTGGTAG
>LBNU01026867.1:33826-44396 GCA_014162995.1 Artemisia annua | reverse complement strand
CTTTGTGAGGGTTCCTTGGGTTAGTTGGTTTTTGAATTTGAATTTTGGCGGGAAGTGGCTTCCAAATTGTTCTAATGGATGAAAATGGTTTTAATGTGTTTGATGGAGTGTTAGGAAGATAGTTTCTCACTAAAGGAAAGGATTTGATGTTTTATGTATTGTGAAATTTTGAAAAATAAAACTAATTTTCTGCAGTGGACTGGTGGAACCTTCGGGTTACACGGGCGGAACCCTTCTGAGGGTTCCGTGTGTTCCGTTGGGCCACAAACTAGGTTACCCAGAAATTGCACTGGCGGAACCCTTGTGAGGGTGCCGCCAGTTCCGCCAGACCTGGAAATTGAGGCAGTCCACTACTTTGACCCGCAAGACGATTTTCAAATTTTTCGAAAACTCTTAAAAACAAAAATATAATGTATAGCGGGTTAGGAAATACAAAAAATAAACATCAAGACACTCGTCTTATTGGACTTTGACCGGGGGCTAGCGAATATTTCCATATTTAAGAATAATAACATAAACATGAAAATTCAACAAGAACACATATCATCATTCATCGCAAGTAATGAGATAAAAAGTCAAAAAAACATAATGGTGCACAAAAGCAAATAATATGAAAGCATAACAAGAAACACATAGTTTAACGTTTACAACGTTCTAAAAACAAACTAGTGCCAAACGCTCCTCAAGCTTCATCACACAAGTTATCCAACTTCTTCTTCATCTTTCCCATGTACCTTGCCATGCACTTCCACATTCCTTTTGTTTGCTTGAATTCTTCGGACTCATTTGTTATTGTGGGAAGTTGTTGAAGGTAGTCTAAGGGTGCTAGCTTCGAATTTGGAAGATTTCCATCCTCACTCATGTCTGATGATGATGATGGTGAAGGAGAGCGAGTGCGTTTCCCTTTAACTTTGAACACTCTCTTGTCACTTAGAAGGACGAGTATGTGATCTACAAGATTGTAGTCGAGTTTAATTCCCCTATTGTTTGGAGGAATCGGAGAGACGACTCTAAAGAGGCGAGTAAGGAGCATTCCATAAGGTAGAGCGGTTGTTCCTACTAATGGTATGTCGGCCATTCTTTTGGCTAGGTAATATCCTAGGTTGAAGGGTTGACCGGTGGAAATGCTATAGAGCATGTAGCCAAGACATGTGTTGACATGGTCTCTATTTCCTATGGAACTTATGACATTTGCTCTAAGAATTTCTTCCCACTTCTTAAATTGTGGTTTAAGCTCATTAAGCTCCATACCAAATGGGTCCTTATTCACTTCATTTCCCGAACTATTCTTCCTAGTGTTGGAGGTTCTAACAAAGAGATGATCTTGAATAACTTCCTTATTAGCAAGAGGGTTATGATATGGATAGAAAAGCTCGATCGAATCAAGGCTTGAAAGGGGCCACTTATCCGTGTAGAGACAAGCACCACTACTAGGGACACCAAGCATTGTTCCAAAGTCTCTCAATTGTATGTGGTGAGGTGTTTGATTGGTTGTGAAGTTCAATGATATCTTGCCATCGTCATCTAAGGAGAGGGTTAAGGTTGCGTAGAATTCTAAGATGAACCTAGGACAAATTGGCTCATCGATATCAAGGAGACAATCAAAGTTGATTGCGGCGAAGTTTTGCCTAATGGATGTACCTTCTAGAAAGGCCGGATCAATGGTTCTACCTTCATGAATGTAGCGTTTTTCTAAAGCCTTAAAGGTTTCTACTTGAACTTTATCTAGTCCTTTGGTCATCTTATGGTGTTTGGGTAGGTACTTAAGGGTTTCCTTGTGATCGGAGAATTTTGCGGGAGGCATGTTAATTCCTAGAAAAACACAAAGACTTATGTTAACGACTTTTAACAATGTGGATGTTCTAATGTGTTCCTATATGCAAACAATGTGGAGACTTGGTTATCTTGACTCATTTAGATGCCCAAATTGTTTTGTTATGCAAATTATGTTGGAAAAACAAACGATAACTAAAACGCTCCTAATTGAATGTGTCTTCGATTAAATGTACCTGAAAATACATATTAGTTATGTATCCCCTTTAGCATTCAAGAGACAATATGCAAGTGATGTTTAAATGACGTTTTTCATTTGTTTTAACAATGTGGTGAAGAGTTATGTCCTAGATGGTTAAAATTATTTTGAGAGACAATGCACTTCTTGTATTTGGTAATTCAAAATGACAATCAAGGCTAACTCAATAAACAATGGATACATTTCTTTAACTAATGGAAGACATGATTGGTTTGCAACCAAGTTTTTATTATGAATTAAAAGTTTTATGCATAAACCCTAAGATTCTAGTTAATGAATTTAAATGAAAATGTTATGCATGAATCTAAAATGCAATTATGATTAGAACACTTAAAAAGTTGATTGGATTTGAAGAGATTAGAGTAAAAGCCCTAAAATTCGTGTGGGTATGTGTTTTTGAGAGGGTTATGGCTGTTTGAAAAGTGGATGAATGAGTTAAGAGGGTGTTTGGTTTTGAATATGAAATAACACAGTCTGCTGGTTCGGCGGATATGGCGGAACCGAAAACTTGGTTCCGTCCGTATGGGCTGAGGGTTCCGCCAGTTCAGCAGAAAAACAAAGGAGATTTGTTGTGATTATTGTGATCATACTCTAGGATTCAAACCTAAGGTTTTAGGTTTCATAAGTCCTAAATTAGGTGTAGGAAAGTTGAAAGATCCTAATCCAAGAAGTTTCGAATGGGTGTCTACCAATGTGGTTATCGGAATGAACGATATTGGTTGAGATGTTCCTCAATGAACATTTTTNCAAAGGAGATTTGTTGTGATTATTGTGATCATACTCTAGGATTCAAACCTAAGGTTTTAGGTTTCATAAGTCCTAAATTAGGTGTAGGAAAGTTGAAAGATCCTAATCCAAGAAGTTTCGAATGGGTGTCTACCAATGTGGTTATCGGAATGAACGATATTGGTTGAGATGTTCCTCAATGAACATTTTTACCAATGCTATGATGATGAATCTCATTATGTCATTCTAAGAGCATAATGGATTGGATAGACGTCGACGTTGACACTTCCTTTGTTGAAACGATGGATTCCATCGTTGACGTGAGATTGCTTCATCTCAAGGAGTTTGTTAACGTGCTTTTTCGTCCAATGTCGTTTTGAGAGCTTTAAGCTTCTTTGAGAATCATTAGGTAAGAAAGCATAAGAGTGCAAGTACAACTTGTGCTTTTTCTCTTATCTTAGTCACCGTCATAATTGAACTCGGTGTACACTTATGGTTTCTATTCCCGTTCTTTTGGGATACCATAATCCTTGTGTAGTATCTTTTGACGTGTTCAAATACTCTCTTCCAAAGGAGATGTTTTAGATTCTTTTCTAAAACGAGCACATAGATAATCACCGAACATAATGTCGAATCTAATTGTTATGAAAACAAGTAGTCTTCCGGACATTTCTCTATGTTTAGTTTTATCTACGGATTTACTAATCTCATTCTTGATAAATCATCAACTACTTAACTATTGAGAACAAGAGAGTAATTATGAATGTCTTTGAGTGATAATTTCTTGCTTTTGGAGCTTGCTTGTATTATCAAAAAGTCTTTCAATTGATGACACTACGTTCACTCAATCAATTTTTGAGAGATCCAATTTGTCAAAACTCGTGGTTTTACTCTAATGTCCAAAGGCTTGTTTTTATCAAATTTGTTTGATTTTACCAATGACTCATGATTCAAGACTTATGACCTATGACAATATTGCTTGATTCAATGTTTGACTCGAGGTAAGAAGACATTTTGAACTTTAACCTTAACGTTGTGACACTCATTAGTATATGACTTTAGGATTTTAAACATCTATGTTTATTCCTTTTAATAGTTCATCTTCCTTGTCATTTTACTTCACTTGCTTGTCTTACCATTGTTGGACTTTCGACTAAGTCATCATCTACCGAAGATGATCTCTTAGAAGGAGGTGGTCTTTCGTTAAATGTTCTATTCAACGACTCCTCAACTCTTTAGGTTTCCTTTCATAAAACATTGTGAACTTCATTAGTTTTTGAAAAAGTCCAAGAGATACAACATCATATGACTAAGTGTCACTTTTGATGTGTAAATTCAAGATGTTGAAGACTCATTTTCTTCCATCCATCCTAATTTTTACTCATGTGACTTATTTCACCTTACGTGTTTTATGTGAAATTATCATAAAAGAGTGGTTGAAGTAAACCACGATTTAAGACCCAAAGTATGATGTTTAGGAATGTTGTTTTTCAAAGATTTGTTTTGCAAGCATCACAAAAGTGCAAGACATGTTATCACTTAGGAGATTCTTAGCTAGCTCACTTGTGAGCAAGAGTTAAGTGAGACTTACTCAAGAGTTTCTCGTGTTTATCTCTTGACGGTTAAAGAACCGAAACCACCTTATATCCCCTACTAGTACTAAAGACAAAATTCCTTGACGTAGAGAATCTAATCTTAGTTATTTCTAATAGCACATAAACAAATAAGGATACACACTACCAATAACACATACTATAACACATAATGCAAGAAACAAGAGACAATCAAAAAGGCAAGTTGAAGTAATGTGTACCTTTTAAGTTGCATAGNATGTTTATTCCTTTTAATAGTTCATCTTCCTTGTCATTTTACTTCACTTGCTTGTCTTACCATTGTTGGACTTTCGACTAAGTCATCATCTACCGAAGATGATCTCTTAGAAGGAGGTGGTCTTTCGTTAAATGTTCTATTCAACGACTCCTCAACTCTTTAGGTTTCCTTTCATAAAACATTGTGAACTTCATTAGTTTTTGAAAAAGTCCAAGAGATACAACATCATATGACTAAGTGTCACTTTTGATGTGTAAATTCAAGATGTTGAAGACTCATTTTCTTCCATCCATCCTAATTTTTACTCATGTGACTTATTTCACCTTACGTGTTTTATGTGAAATTATCATAAAAGAGTGGTTGAAGTAAACCACGATTTAAGACCCAAAGTATGATGTTTAGGAATGTTGTTTTTCAACGATTTGTTTTGCAAGCATCACAAAAGTGCAAGACATGTTATCACTTAGGAGATTCTTAGCTAGCTCACTTGTGAGCAAGAGTTAAGTGAGACTTACTCAAGAGTTTCTCGTGTTTATCTCTTGACGGTTAAAGAACCGAAACCACCTTATATCCCCTACTAGTACTAAAGACCAAATTCCTTGACGTAGAGAATCTAATATTAGTTATTTCTAATAGCACATAAACACATAAGGATACATACTACCAATAACACAAACTATAACACATAATGCAAGAAACAAGAGACAATCAAAAGGCAAGTTGAAGTAATGTGTACCTTTTAAGTTGCATAGAGATGCTATCAAGATGATAAGCTTCAAAGCGTAAAATCTTGGTTTGACGATACACTTGGAAGCTCAATTACTCATGTATCCAAGAGGGTTAGATAATCATATAAAATCATAGAATATGATATTCTTAATCCTTTTGTCATGAGTTTCTTTTAGAGGTTAAATTGACACTAAATCTCTTTTCTAGGTTTAACATAGTTTACTTGCTTTGTTTTACTTGTTGATGATGCTTTTGAGTTAAATCCTAATCCGGTTTTATCTCTAAGCAACTTTTGACTTCTCAACAATCTTTCAAGAGATTTTGAGCTTTCATCAAATTTAGCTAACAATTTTCCTTTCTCATTTTGCTTTTTAATCTCATGTTTGTAATCTAGACATAGTTTACATTCTAGATCAATTTCAATATTACTCTCAAGTCTAGACATTTTATCTTCTAACAAGATTTCCTTTTCAAAATTATTCACAAGGGATTTTGAGAACTCATTGTTAAAGATAGTTTTTAGGTTCATGTTACCTAAAAGTTTAGAATCATTTTCTAATTTAGAAAATTCTAAGAGAAATGTGTCGAAGCAAAAATGTTTGGTTTCAACATGTACCTTGCTTGTTGTTTCAATAAATTGAGAATCACTAATCGGATGATCATCTTTATCTACATCCGTGTCGTTCCATGATTCGCAAGCAAGTTCTCTTTGATATACGTACTCATCTTCACTTGTACCTTCATTGAAAACATTTAAACTAGTAGTACATGTATTCACTTCTATTAAGTGCCTATCAATTAGTTTTTCTAGAACTTCTAACTCATATGTAAGATCAAATTGATCAGCTTTGACTTGACATATTTCTTGATGATGGTTTAACAAATTTTTCCAAATATCATTAGCCGTTTGACAAACTAACACTCTTTCATATTCGACCCTTGGTAAACCTTTATAAATAATTATCTTAGCTTTAGTGTTTTTATCAAGTTTGGAATAATCATTTTGATTTTCAAAACTCGTGTTCGTTGGTTTGAAATCATCAATAGAAATAATATGCCAAAGATCTTGATCAATTGATCTCACATAGTTTTCAAATTTACTTTTCCATTCAAGATAGTTTTCTTTTTCAAATAGCGGTGGTTTTTGCCCTTCTTTGAGATTTTCAAAATCCATGGATCAATCCAAGTTTTAAAATACAATATATTTTAAAGAGCTTGAGTAACGTAGCTCTTGATGCCAATTGTAGAACCAACCTATCGTCTCCTAATTCCTTTTACCGACACTAAGCTAGATGTCGAGTTCTTTACACGGGTACAACCACTCCCATCGTCGCTTACTCAATATTTCCGACACTAAGCTAGATGTCGAGTTCTTGACCAAGGGTACAACCACTCCCTACACACTATGTATTTTGAGGCCTAAAATACTAACTGATCACTTCTACACATGATACAAATTACGTATAAACTACCGAAGTCTGTACACAACAAAGCTAACAAGTCTTGCAACTTATGAGTTGAAACTTGTAACTTCTTGGATAAACTTGTGAACTTCTTTGCTACATAAGAGAATCACACAAGTCAAATGTTACTGAGTTAGATGAGAGGATATATGAAATATATGTCCTAAAGTGATGAGAAATTTCTTGCAAGTTGTTTGGTATTTATACTCAAACAAGTGTCAAGTCTGGCGGAAACGGCGGCACCCTCAGAAGGGTTCCACCCGTGTAACCCCAGTGTTTCGCCAGAACTGACACTACAAAACTTGCACACAAAGTAAATCTCTCCAAAATAAACAAGGTCACATCAATTTATTTCATGCATTGACTCAATGTGGAATACTTCCAAAAGTGTGTAAGAACCAAAGATGGTCAAACACATAAACTTTCCATTTATGAGATGTGACACTTTCTTTTTAAAGAAATAAAAACTATGTTATGTTTAAAAAGAAATATAAAGTCTAGTTTATACAATACTTAAAACTAAGGTGATGAATTACTTATAAGCTAAAGTTTGTACTTTGTCATTAACAAAATTTAGCAAAGATCGTAAAATATAAACAACGTTTTTAGGCGATATTTGTATTAACACTTCATATCCACCTCTTTTGTCCTAGCTTGACGCCGTCACCTCACAAGCCGTGACGCCGTCAGGTACTGTTACAGTATAATTTGGAGACTTTGTCACTTTCTTCACTTTTATGCTTCAAAAACGTCCAAAATGCTTCCTTTTTCAGATTTCTTCTCCAAAGTACCTAAAATGACAAAAGGAATGATTTAGGGCAATATTTGATCAAATAAATACGAATTCGGGCTTAAATGACCCCTCAAAAGCGGTACATTTTTCGCCTTATCAAATACCATTACATATGAGATTTTCTTGTCCTCAAGCAAATGCGCTTTTATTCTAATCAAAATACAAGTTAGGGGTCATTTAACACTAATATAAAAGTAATTACAAAAAATAGTCGTTCCCCTTTAATCATAATAAGCACAGAGATTATACATCGTTGGGAATTATGCTAAGAGAGAATTCTGCTAATGGAATCTGCTGAAGAGATGGAATCTACTGAAGATATGTTTCTGCGGAAGAATAGTTTCTGCGGATATAGATAAACCGCGTATTTTGTAATTCAGTTAGGATATGCATGAGTTTTATTAGGAGTGTTAATACAAATATCGCCTAAAAACGTTATTTATATTTTACGATCTTTGCTAAGTTTTGTTAATGACAAAGTACAAACATTAGCTTATAAATAATTCATCACTTTAGTTTTAAGTCTTCTATAAACTAGACTTAACATTTCTTTTTAAACATAACATAGTTTTTATTTCTTTAAAAAGAAAGTGTCACATCTCATAAATGGAAAGTTTATGTGTTTGACCATCTTTGGTTCTTACACACTTTTGGAAGTATTCCACATTGAGTCAATGCATAAGTTGATGTGACCTTATGTGTCATAACATAGTCTTTACTTCCTTAAAAAGAAAGTGTCACATCTCATCAATTTGCACTTATAGAAAGTTTATGTGTTTGACCATCTTTGGTTCTTACACATCTTTGGAAGTATTCCTCATTGAGTCAATGCATGATATAGATTGATGTGACCTTGTTTGTCTTGAAGAAATTTACTTTGTGTGCAAGTTTGGTTATGTCAGTTCTGGCGGAACCCTAGAGATACACGGGCGGAACCCTTGTGAGGGTGCCGCCGTTTCCGCCAGAGCTGACACTTGTTTGTGTATAAATACCAAACAAATTGCAAGAAATTTCTCATCACTTTAGGACATATTATTCACATTTTCTCTCATCTAACTCAGTAACATTTGACTTGTGTGATTCTCTTATGTAGCTAAGAAGTTAACAAGTTCATCCAAAAAGTTACAAGTTTCAACTCATAAGTTGCAAGACTTGTTATCTTTGTTGTGTATAGACTCCGATAGTTTATACGTTATTTGTATCATGTGTAGAAGTGATCGGTTAGTATTTTAGGCCTCAAAATACATAGTGTGTAGGGAGTGGTTGTACCCTTGGTAAAGAACTCGACATCTAGCTTAGTGTCGGAAATATTGTGTAAGCGACGATGGGAGTGGTTGTACCCGTGTAAAGAACTCGACATCTAGCTTAGTGTCGGTAAAAGGAATTAGGCGACGATAGGTTGGTTCTACCTTGAACTAGAACTCGGTATTTAACTTTGTACCGGATAAACATGTAAGCGACGATTGTAAAGGTTTCTCCACCGAGAAAGGAGTTTGTTGAGTAGTGCTTTAAACTATCGAGTTAGATACTCGGGGCGTGGACGTAGGGCAAGGAAAATAGAGTTCCTTGTAGCCGAACCACGATAAATACTCGTGTCATGGTTTGATCATTTCTTTACGTATTATTACTTGCTACTTATCATATCGTTGATTACATCTTTGAATATATCTTTGAATGTTTGATAAGTGTATCTTAGATTAAATCTTTGATTATACGAAAGTTTTTAAAAGGATAATTAAACTAAAGCGGTAAACTATTCAACCCCCCCTTCTAGTTTTCCACAATTGGTATCAGAGCTATGTTACTCAAGTTCTTTAAAATATATTGTATTTTAAAACTTGGATCGATCCATGGATTTTGAAAATCTCAAAGAAGGGCAAAAACCACCGCTATTTGAAAAAGAAAACTTTCTTAAATGGAAAAGTAAATTTGAAAACTATGTGAGATCAATTGATCAAGATCTTTGGCATATTATTTCTATTGATGATTTCAAACCAACGAACACGAGTTTTGAAAATCAAAATGATTTCTCCAAAATTGATAAAAACACTAAAGCTAAGATAATGATTTATAAAGCTTTAACAAGAGTCGAATATGAAAGAGTGTTAACTTGTCAAACGGCAAATGATATTTGGAAAAATTTGTTAAACCATCATCAAAAAATATGTCAAGTCAAAGATGATCAATTTGATCTTACATATGAGTTAGAAATTATAGAAAAACTAATAGATAGGCACTTAATAGAAGTGAATACATGTACTACTAGTTTAAATGTTTTCAATGAAGGTACAAGTGAAGATGAGCATGTATGTCAAAGAGAATTTGCTTGTGAATCATGGAACGACACGGATGTAGATGAAGATGAACATCCGACTAGTGATTCTCAAATTGTTGAAACAACAAGTACAAGTAAAGATGAGTACATGTGTCAAAGAGAACTTGCTTGTGAATCATGGAACGACACGGATGTAGATGAAGATGAACATCCGACTAGTGATTCTCAATTTATTGAAACAACAAGCAAGGTACACGTTGAAACCAAACATTTTTGCTTCGACACATTTCTTTTAGAATTCTCTAAATTAGAAAATGAGTCTAAACTCTTAGGTCACATGAACCTAAAAACTATATTTAACAATGAGTCTTGAAAATCCTTTGGAAACGATGTTGAAATTGAAATCAAATTAGAAGATAAAATGTCTAGACTTGAGAGTAATGTTGAAATTGATCTAGAATGTAAAATATGTCTAGATCACAAACATGAGATTAAAAAGCAGAATGAGAAAGGGAAAATGTTAGCTAAGTTTGATGAAAGCTCAAAATCTCTTGAAATATTGCTGAGAAGTCAAAAGTTGTTTAGAGATAAAACCGGATTAGGATTTAACTCAAAAGCACCATCAACAAGTAAAACAAAGAAAGTAAACTTTGTTAAATCTAGAAAAGAGATTTAGGGTTAATTTAACCTCTAATAGAAACTCATGACAAAAGGATTAAGAA
>LBNU01026867.1:20692-33817 GCA_014162995.1 Artemisia annua | reverse complement strand
GAAGCCATGAGGTTCAAATGTAGGCATGAAACCTGTTGGACCTCTGCATGTGCCTTCAGTGTAGGTGACAATGGGCATAGGAAAGTTGGGAGCAAGGCGTAGGAAGAGGTGCATATCTTCATCCTGGAACTGATGGACAAGTCAATAGAGTGGGAGTACGGAAACGGTGTACTGTAAACCGATTAGTAAATATAAAGTTGTTGCATAATACATACATCTGCACATAAGGTCATATGAAAAGTAGTCATGCTCTTACCAATGTTTGGGGAGAAACGGTAGGCACGGAGGCCATAAGTGGATATTTTAAAAATGGTCCGTTTTAAAAAGCATGGTTATAGTCCCAATGTAAAAACATCTGGTTCTCTATAACCGTGCTCTGAATACAATCTGTAACACCCCCAAAAGTTGTCAGATAACAGCGGAAGACTTAATAAACGATAGCGGAAACTTTTTGGGTGTACTACGAGGATCCTTGGCACGAATCATAGAAACGACACAAAGTTGACGTATTAGAAGTTATTTAGTTGAATTATCAAATATTCAAGACATGAGATGTTTCATTATTTAAACAAACAAGTTTATTTGAAATGTTATCAGAAAACATTTATTAAGCCCGGTGGCATGTTTACATTGCCCACTCCGTTGTCGTTCAAGTTCCGTCTTTTTAGTTACCTAGGATAACATGCTAAAGTCACATAAGTGAGTGATTATTCATAGTTTAATTTTAATTAGTTTGATCACAAGTTTAAAGAATGTATCGCAGATCACATGCAATCAATAAGTTTAAATCAATTTCCGAGTAGTTGCCTTAAGCTCGATGACCAGCTCAACGATTAACATACATCAAATCCCAATTATGACGGTAAGTAGTTAGGCCTCAATGATAGGTATTTGCCGATAACCTATTTTATAAGAACAATAAAGTGCGCCCTGGTGGTTTTCTCCAAACCAAACGGGGATTGTCGTCCCTAATAGTTACTATCCACATTTATTTACGTTCACCCTCCAAGTGATTCAAGGTTCATGATCGAGGGACTTTTGGCAATAGGTAACTTAAGCAAATAACATTGGCCTGACGGTATTTCAATACCGGTATAAAAGACTTGTGTTCGAGTAAGCATGTATCCCCCCCACGGGAAAATATTAAAGAGTGGGCTATGAACTCACCTTAGTAGTACAGTAGATGTAGCGGTATCGTAAATTCAATGATGCTAGGCAACGGCTTCACACACAACCTAAAAGATAATGCAAGTTTCAGTTGATAGTCTAAGTCCGGTTTTTATCGCGAATATTAGTTATTTTAGTTATGAACAAAACTCGTGTTCGTTTAAATGCCTTAAGTTCAAAAACAAAGTTATATATTCATATAACTTGTGAGTACATAGGTCGATGATCGATGGGAAGTCATCATGAATAAGTCAAGTGTGTAGATGATAAGTTTACGATAAAGTTCAAAAGATAATAACGTATCTTTAATTCATTAAGAATTAATTATAGTCGTGTATTTATATAACGTATATATATAAGTTTATCTCGTTCTTTAATCTCGAATACAAGTTTATTCCTATAAACATTAATATTATTTATATAAAATATTATTTATAGAAAATCCACTAAGTTTTGTCAAAGTTACATTTTTAACCTTAACGGTCAAACTTTACACCGTTAGTCCCAAGTTAATGATTTTTACAAATTAAATCCAAAAAGTATCAATATTTACATTTAATAAGTCCAAGTTTCAGTATTTAATGTTTCTAACCTCAGAAAGTCAGATTTACCGTTTCGACCCAAAGTTTGCAAAGTTTACACTTTTAGTCCCTCGGCCAAGAAATTTTACAAACTTAGTCCTAATCTTACCAAATTAAAAGTTTAGCATTTTTATCATTCCAATAAGCTCAGGGTACTCCCAGGAGCTTATTGGACTAGCTTATAAGCTTATAGAAGCTTATTTTTACTTAATGGGCCTTAACGGGTTACTAACAAGGCCCGTTAACAAAAATATACCCGTTGGGCTAACGAAACCTTTGGGCCTTGGTTTGGGCTTATTTTAGAAGTGTAAAAATACTGGTGTTGGGCCCCCAGGCCCAGTAATTCGCAAAAGCTTAATGGGCTTTATATAAGCCCATGACTTTTTGGCCTATTTTCCTTTTATAAAACAGATTTTGTACAAGAGAAATGGCCTTAGAAAATGGTTTAAAAGAGTTTATGAGGTCGAATGAAATATGGTTCCTAGTTGCTAGCCATGTGGTCAATGGGTTCGTGTAATAAAATTAGTATGTCGTGTTTCTAGATTTTAAATAACAAGGTCAAAGTGTAGCGTGTCTGGCCACTTTGAAAACAGTTTTCAAGGCTAAAATATTCTAAGTCTGGGACAATAATTCGAATTGGTCTAGGGTACTTAAAACGTGGTCGAAACTTGATTTACATATTAATATCATGGTCGAATCTTGGTTATTATTATTTGTTAACGTGTAAAGCTAAGTGTATGTCAAGAAAAATGAGTATGTTACGTTTATAATTCATGAGAAAAAGGATCAAAGTAAAATGTAAAAACTGAAAAAGATATTAACATATATATGTAAAATAGTTAAGCGTGACTCACAAAAGGGTGTGATAAGTGGATGTAGATGTCGAGCTGGGTTCAGAGATGTTTGTGGTTCGTTTCCCTACACACCAAGGATTTAGGATTGCACAAGCTTGAACCTTGAACGTGTCTCTAACTCTTCGAAACAGTGGCCAACTTTCTGTCCACATCAACTCGTAATAACTCACATCATTTGGAATTTTGGTACGTTTTTGTAGGTGATACCAACTGAGGTTGCATGGGTTCTTATATAGTGAGTTTGGAAGCTTTAGGGGTTGTGTGAACACACAAGTTGGAGGGTGTGTGGTGTAGACTTGACATGGTGCCTCCATTTCTATCCATTCGAGTTGTTACAACAAAGGGATGTGTCATTATCGAATTTCTGACATTCTCTGACACTCTAACAGGTGTTAGGATGTTTATAGGTGGTTTGAATCCATTGGGAAGCTTGGGTGGCTGGTAGAAGTATTGTGACACGTTTTTATGAGATTCTAGTAAAATGGTTTTGGGGCTTCACTTGGGGCAGAATTAAGATAGTAAATGTTGATGATATTGTGCGAGGTTTGTCTTTCCTGAATCCTTGCCACGAGGTTAATCAAGTTGTGCAAAAATATTCGTATGTTGTTTGTTGAATTAACAAGAAAACGTGGTGTTTTGTGGGTGTGGTCGCGGCTGGAAATCAAGAAAACAAAGAAAGAAAACATAAAAGTTCTATATGCCCCTCGCTGGGCTTCTTGTTGCTGTTGGGCTGGGTTGTGGTGTATCTCGGCCCAAAAAGAAATAAAGAAAGGAAATACAGTCCATAGGTTTGTATAGTTGGGTTTAACGTGGCCCAATAAGCTACGTAGGCCCACATAGCACGTTCCGAGGGTCGGGTTTCGTTCCAAAAATATTTGTGAACTATGTCGGGAATTTTCGTAGGTTCCGGAATTATATAATTTAATGTACTATATTTAACGAAACGTATTATTTATAAAAGTTAATACGTTTTAGTTTATATTCGCGACTTAGACTATTTTAGTTGTGTGTAAGCATGTTCCTAGGAAATGATCAAGCATAGTTATCATAGTGATTAACGTAATATGCCATGCATAATAAAAAAAATTTTGTCACTCGCATTAAACGGTATTTAAATAACGTAATACCAAGTTATTTATATATATATTTTTACTAATCGTAGGGGAAATTTACGAGGGGCTACATCTTCTTTGGCTTTGATAACTAGCTCCTTCCCATTGACGACCCTAGGAAACTTGTCACCATCCAGAACCACATTCCACATCTTGTAATCAATCATGCGCATATACTTCCTGATGCGCATCTTCCAAAGCTCATACTCTCCTTGCTTGAGCATTGGGATCTTGGATGCAGTAATCATATGTATGTCATCACCCATGGATTCTTTTGTTGATATGAACAGACTTTAGTAGTACTTGAGTTCTTCTCGATCTCAGCTTCTAGATCACAAGCTCTGATACCACTTGTTGATCCCAGTTGAGCAAACGATCTAGTATAGAAGCTGACTTGAATATAAACTTATATAATACGCGAAATATATTATATAACTTAAGATGAACACAAGAACAATGGATATCACACTAAACACTTCAATATATTAACTATACGAGCACTCTTACAATGCTAGGGTTTTACAACCTTGAAGTGAATTCTACTTTTCTAATACACTTACATTCTCTAACCCTAGGGATCTCCTTTTATAGACAAGGAACACTACACGGTTTACAAAGACTTCTTGCATACACAAAAGATATTCTAAACCTATAGAATATTTAATACAATCATTAACATAAATACATGACTCAATACTATAATTAACTCTGAGCAGCAGAGTTCTTCAATATAAGCAGCAGAGTCACAATTCCAGCAGCAGAGTCAGTCAGCAGCAGATTGATATTATTAGAAGCAGAGTTACTTAAAACCCAACAATAGATAAATAGCATAGGATCCTGTATGAATCCCATGGGATTCATACACAATCCCATGGGATTCACAGTTAATCCCATAGGATATACACATAATCTCATGGGATTTTGTGTGAATCCCATGGGATTAACTGTGAATCCCATGGGATTTTATATGAATCCCATGGGATTCACCTATGTTTATATCATGTTACTTATACTGATAATAAGGTTCTAAAGCTATCTTTATCAAAAACATATTTGTAAAGAAATATACATAGAAACAGATTTCAATAAGCGTTTAAACAAGATTATTTGGAATATGTTCATCAAACCATTGGAATTTGAAGAGAAATGGGCTAAGTTGATTGAGGATTTTGGTTTGTAAAATCACAAATGGATGACCAAAATGTTTAACCTACGAGAAATGTGGATTCCAGCTTATTTTATCGACTCGCCATTGTTTGGTTTGATGAGAACCACATCAAGGTCCGAGAGTGAAAACTCGTTCTTCAAAAGTTTCACTAGCCCAGGAGCGACGCTAGTTAGTTTTATGATGTCCTATGAATCAGCAATGGAAAGACAACGTTAAAGGCAAGAACATTTGGACTTTAAAACTTTTGACGCGGCTCTAAACTGTGCAACAGAGTTACAGATTGAACTTCATGCATCAAAAGTGTATACTAGAACGATATATCTTCTTGTTCAAACGGAAATATATGAAGCATGCTGGACTTGTACGATTCAAGATTTAAAGATAGAAGAAGGTTGTGAGATGTTCGTGATAAGAGACAAAAATCCATGGGTTTACAGAATCATTAATAAGGAACTTGCAAAAGAACAAGCAGAGGAAGAAGAAACTGAAGGAAAGAGAAAATTTATAGACTATAAGGTATGTTACTTGTTATTCAACATGAATCATCTGTGGATCAACATGAATCCCATGGGATTCATTATGGGATTCATTACGAATCCCATGGGATTCGAAAATGAATCCCATGGGATTAGTTATGAATATATGGTTTTTAGGATGAATTTTAAATCTTTAATTCTTTTGACTTTTGTTTAAAAAAGGTGTTGCGTACTAGAGAAGATGGGTCGGTGGTATGCACTTGTAGACATTTTGACTAATTTGGGTTTCTATGCCGACACATATTCTGTGTATTCAAGAACCGTGATATTAACGTCATTCCAGAACAGTATATTTTGAGGCGTTGGACAAGGGATATAATACCGCCAGAATTGAGAAGGAAAAGAAACAGATACGGGGAAAAATGTAGAAGTTGAAAGACTGACAAATGAAGAAACTTCTGTGGTGGCCGAATGTTTATTCAGGTTAGGCGATAATGTAGAGAAGATGGGGGATTTTGTAGAAAAGTTGAAGAAGTTGAAAACAGAAGTGGAGGCTGAGGTGCCAAATCATCGTTCAATAGAAACGGGAGATGTGATTGGTGAACATTATGCTATTTCTAAACCTAAGGAAAAAATAGATAACAATCCAACAAGGGCAGGAAACAAAGGGAATATTACAGAAAAGGAACGCAATAAAAGGCGAAAGAGTGAGAAAGAAAAAACACATGGAGTTAAAAAGAAACAAAAGAAGAAATGTGGCTTTTGTGGAGTGAAGACCAACTTGCACGCAAAAACAACTTGTCCAGATAACCCAAATGCAAGGCGAAAGCCGAAACCAATAGTTTCTTGAACAAACTTTTTATATTATGGTTTTATGTTAGTTATTTTTTCTTCTTTACTTGATTATTTAGATGATTTGCAAAGAAAATTCTGGTTTTGTTAGTTATTTTTCTTCTTTACTTGAATATTTAGATGATTTGCAAAGAAAATTCTTGTTTACTTTGAATATGTCTTGTTTCTTACTTATATTCTGTATGATTCCCATGGGATTAGGTACATAATCCCATGGGATTACCAAATGAATCCTATGGGATTATTTCCCTAATCCCATGTGTTAGGATCATAGTTTACAACTATTCAGTCAAGTCTCGGTCATTTCAGTCAATGTAATAGGTTGCTAGAATTATCATAATTAGCTACGTTATTTAGTTACTCGTATGGTTAATGTATAAGTCTAATAAGGTGTCCAATGGGCCTTAAAGCCCACGAACTAGTAAGATAGGAAGGAAGGGAGTGTTGCCCTATCCTTCTCCTATAAATAGGACACTATGTATCTCTTTACAAATATTGGTTAATTTCATATCTTAAGAAAACTCTTGTTCTTTCATCTTTCATATTGTTATTAATCAACCAAGTCTAATTCTCATCTCATTTCTCTTATAAGATTACTTGTGTTTACTAATATGGTGACCTAACAAGTGGTATCAATCGCTAGAAGAAGGTGTAGTTTATTTTTTTTGTGTTATACGCCCCTCAAACACGTTTTTTACCACGTTAACATCAAAAAGATTGCAACTTTCTTGGTTCTTTTGAGTTTTTATCACATATTTGTTACCAAACTTGTGTTAAAAACCAAAACAAACAACAAAGTTTCAAAATTTTTGAGTTGTTTTTGATTCGTATAAACTTGTACTTTTGATCGAGATTTTTAAAATTTTTGTTAAAAAGTTCAAGTTTGCAACTTTCATTAAGATTTCATCATTTTAATGCTAGTTGTACAAGAATCTTGGGTTAAAAACTCGTTTTAGGATTGCTTTTTCACAAAAGAAAAAACGTATTTTTGGCACCTTATCGAGAACTTGAAACCCCAATTTATCGAGAACCTTAAACCCTCTTTTATCGAGAACCTTCGATCTTACTACTTAAGTGTTTTTGCTACTTACTCAGTGCTTTTCTCTCTTGTATAAGAAAAAAAACACTTAGACATATTGGATAGTTTCGTTATTGTATAATCTCGAAACTTTGGATACTTGTTATCGAGAACCTGAGGTTATCGAGAACTTCACCATTTATCGAAATCACTTGTTTGTTTTCGAAATCTTGTGAACCTATCGAAATTACTCTCAAATACATCGAAAACATACTTTGTCTTCATAGAACCAAAGATCTCGATAATTGTCTCCAACATTTCTCGATAATTTCCTTTTATCGAGAACAACGTGAGTTATCGAGATCCTACTTGTTTTATCGAGAACTTCAGTTTAACAAGATTACCTGGACTTTAACAGTTTATCGAAATCATCCAATAACCAAGTATAGAAATCACATTGGGACTTGTTTTCGAAGATTAGCCTTAAGTACTATACCTTCTACAAGATCCATAAACCACAAGTTTTCAATCATGTCTTACGTACCATACTCTGAAGCTCCATTTCAACACCCTCTATACATCAATGCTCGTCATCATATACTGTGTGGAACGGCATATACTCCTCCATTTTTGCTATCAGAACCATACCATGTTTGGAAAGACAGATTTCTGCAATGGCTTCAAACACGTCCACATCCTGATCTACTGCTAAAATCAATCAAGGATGGACCATATCAGATGAAATTCATTGCCGACACTGAAGGAAATATCACACTTCAAACTCGTGATGTTCTGTCTGGCACTGAACTAGATCAATACAATGCTGATCATGAAGCTGCATGGTTTATCACTACCGCTCTTCCTAATGCCATGTACACTAAGCTGGAAGTTGATGCAAGTGCTCAAGAGCTGTGGAACCACCTTGCTATCATGCACAGTGATGAGGACCCTACTGTCATTACTGATAGACTCATTCGATCTTGCTTACAGAGAAAGTTTCCTAAGACTATTCTTCCTGCACCAATCATCATTCATGGGTTCACCTACACTAATGAAGGCTTTGTCTTAGACAACTCTAGTGAGCATACTTCAGAAGATCCTCATACTCATCAAACGATTATGCAACAGTTTGAGCAACTTGGTGTGTCATCCACTGCACTTACCAGTGCACCATCTGAAGCATCACAACCTACTCCTCACAGCAGTGCCTACTATCTTCAGAAGTACCTCTCAGCACTCAAAGATGAAGCAATTGCACGAAATCAACAGCAAAAAGATCAGATGAATTTTATGCATACTACTACTCATATGATGTTGATGGCTGACACAGAAGAAGTTCAGGTAACAGACTCAGGCCCAGTGTATGACACTGACGGTCAGTATCAGGTATGTGATAATTCATGTCTCATTCACGACATTTTCTCTCCTTCTGTCTCTGAAACGAATGAGGTCCAAGTGGTTCAATCTGATTCACCGTTATCTACTCATGAGAATGATCAAATGTCCACAGTGGTTATATTTGATGACTATGATCAAATGAATCCAATTGTAACATTTGATCATCCTGCTATCACACTGACTAATGATAACGATGGTCAACTTGAACTACATGAACCTTTGAACGATTCAGAAACAGAACTCAGACAACTTCTTTTGATTAGTCAAAATCAGAATATCCAATGCCAGGGGTTGAATGCAAGATTAAATGCTAAGGTTAAACTTTTATCAAGAGAATTTGAGCATAGTAAACTACAACTTAAGATTTTTGAAACAAAAGATGCTCAGGAAACAAGCTTAGATCTTATAATTCAAAACGCTAAAGATTTACATAATAAACTAAGCATGATCAATGAGGCTCCTTTATTTCAATACTTTAGATCTGTCATTAATGAAATTAAGTTGATAGACACTGCCATTGAACGCAATTCTGAAGTCACGGTTGCAAATTTCATGTCACCCGTTGCTAAAGAAAGGCGTGAAATGTTTGAAACTCAATTTACTCCACCACTTAAACGTTTGTATTCACATACCTGGTATTGGGAACAAGAATTAAAAAAGGAAGTCAAAAACATTCTCAATGTTTGTCACGAAACAGAACGGTCAGTTTTTAAACTCAAACGTCAAAATCAGTTTTTGCAAAATGAAAATGATCATCTCATGGAACGTGTCCTCAATGATGATATTATATCTGTGGTAATGAATTCTCTTTATGAATGTGGTACTGATATACTTGTTTCTGAACACTGTGATGATATTGGGTTGTTGAATAAAACTGTTGAGACATTAAAAAATGAGAACATGAGTCTCCGACAACAAAATGATGATGTGCAGAAAAAACTTTCAGATGAAATCTTTCAAGTCAACAAAAAACTAGAATGGTGTCAAAACCAAAGTCTTGTTTTTGAACTTGAATTGCAAAATCTTAAAACTTCGACATCTTTTTCAAATGAAAATGAGGAACTTAAAAGTCAGATTTCTAAATATGAAAAAGAGATTGCTGAATTGCAAGAAGTAACAGATTTTTGGCAAAAGAGTCGAGATGAATATTTCTACGTAAACCAAAAGCTTGACAGCACCATTCAAGACAAAACGCACATCATTATTGACTTGAAGGAGAAAATTAGAAATTTTGAAAAGGAAAAGTATGCAAATACTAAGATTGTGGCACCAGGAAAACATAGGACAGATAACACTCGTAAGGATACAGCTATTCATGATTCTAACATGGGTTCTTCCACATCTCCAGGACTAGTTATCCATCCTAGCGTTAGCAGATCCAAGCACCAAAAAGAGAAAAAGAAGAATAGGAATTTGCGACGTAAGAGAGAGAACTTAAAAGCTATGGAAGTAGAAGCTCACCCTAGGAATTTGAATAAAGATCATGTTACTATAGATTTAGATTGTGATTTGGCAATTTGTAATCCGAATCTGTCTGTAACGAATGATGTATCTCGTACTTCTTTATCGTTTAATGCATCTTGTGTGTTTTGTCGTAAATCTATGCTATCTGGTGATCACTCTAAGTGTGTTGCTACTTCTCTTTTAACACGTCTTAAGAAACTTACATAAGGCAAAAAATCTAGGCCCACTACTGCTTCAAAATCTAAGCTAGGATTAACGCCCCCTGTAGTTTCTGAGGATGTAGTTGCTACCCCTGTAGTTAAGCCCAGCAATCCTAAGAACTTACCTTCACTTAGCGAATTCACTAAGAAGAAAGCGCGATCTAGTTGGAAGTGGCAGCGTTGGTTAACTAAGATGCATAATTTTGCTTGGATTCCTAAAACTGTTATATCATGTGTTTCTAACCAACCGGAACCCACCACTTCATCGGGTTCCACCCTTACCTTTGTACCATCGTCGTCTCCTTCGTGTGATGCAAGTGGTGCAAATCATTCTCTGGATTGTTGATAGCGGGTGCACCCGACATATGACAGGCAATCTCAAACTGTTAAGAAACTTTGTATCAAAGTTCATCGTACTATCAGATTCGGGAATGATAACTTCGCTGCTATTATGGGGTATGGTGATTATGTCAGTGGGAATATTGAAATCAGCCATGTTTACTAGGTTGAAGGTCTTGGTCACAATCTCTTTTCAGTCGGTCAGTTTTGTGACGGTGACTTAGAAGTTGCATTCAGGGAGAAAACTTGTTTCGTGCGTGATCTACAAGGAAACGATCTAATGTCTGGCACTCGCAGCAACAGTCTTTATACCATTTCCATCTCTGATATGATTGCTTCCTCTCCCATCTGCTTAATTTCTAAGGCCGAATCTACAAAATCATGGTTATGGCAAAAACGAATATCACATCTCAACTTCAAAACCATGACTGATCTGGCTCGACACAACTTGGTTGAAGGACTCCCCAGATTCAGATACGCTAAAGATCACCTTTGTCCTGCTTGTGAACAAGGGAAGAGCAAACGTGCACATCTTGGTTCCAAACAAGAACCCAGTACGGATCATGTTCTTCAGTTATTACATATGGATTTGTGCGGACCGACGAGAGTACAGACGATCAACGAGAAACGTTACATTCTTGTCATAGTAGAAGACTTCTCAAAATGGACTTGGGTCTACTTTCTTCGTACTAAAGACCAAGCTCCATCCATGATAGTCACTTTTCTCACCAAAATTCAAGTTCAGCTTAGAAACACCGTCAGAACCGTCAGAACAGACAATGGAACTGAATTCAAGAATCAAACCCTTCGGGATTATTTTGAGAAGGTAGGTATTGTTCATCAAACATCTATTGCTCGGACTCCCGAACAAAATGGCGTGGTCGAAAGACGAAACCGTACTTTAGTGGAAGCCGCCCGCACAATGCTGATCAATGCACAACTACCAGACTATCTTTGGGCAGAGGCCGTCTCAACAGCATGTTATACCCAGAATCGATGTATGATCAACAAACGACACAATCGCACACCATATGAACTTGTCCACAAACGTAAGCCCAATGTTCAACACCTTCATGTCTTTGGTGCACTATGTTACCCGAACAACGATCGTGATGACTTTGGAAAGCTTAAAGCTAAGGCTGATGTAGGAATCTTTATTGGCTATTGTGAAAATTCTAAGGGATTTCGGATATACAACCGTCGGACCAGAGAGATTCAAGAGACTATACACGCTAATTTTGATGAGCTCACTGATATGGCTTCTGAGCGCAACAGCTTAGGACCCGAACTTAACCGTTTAAATTTCCCAGATCGTTCAGATGCACCTTTACCTTTAACCCGTCAAGAATTGGAAACGTTGTTCACTCCACTGTTTGATGACTCTTTTGAGAATCGTGCACAAAATGTATCCACCGATTCCGCTGCTCAACCTGCCACTATTCCAGTGCCTGATACACCCGTTACTACAACTACTGTAGAAACTGATGCACCTCCAACAGATTCACCAACAGCAGATGAACAGACAGACTCCAACTCATACAATGCACCTGAAGATCTGAATCTACAAGAAGTACCCGAACCTGCAAATTACGATCCCAATGCATTCTTTAATCCGTTTGCACCGACTCCCAACCTTTCCGATATTCCAGAGTCGTCAACACGGGATTTGGAATCGACCAATGTGCAGCAGTTCCATAACCCTCACCCTTCAACACATCATTGGACACGTGATCACCCAATTGTCAACATTATTGGTCATCCCCAAGCTCTAGTGATGACTCGACAGAAACTTCACTCCGATGCTGAACACTGCATGTATGCACTCACCATCTCTCATGCCGAACCAAAAAGCATCAAGGAAGCAATGACACATGATAATTGGATTGAGTCTATGCAAGAGGAATTCGACCAATTCAAAAGACTGGAAGTCTGGGAATTAGTTGAAAGGCCGGATGGAGTTTATGTGATTGGACTTAAATGGATATGGAAGAATAAGTTGGACGCAGAAGGTAATGTCATACGCAACAAATCCCGACTGGTAGCTAAAGGTTATAGTCAGGAGGAAGGAATCGACTTTGAAGAATCTTTCGCACCCGTGGCTAGACTTGAAGCTGTACGGATTTTTCTGGCATACGCTGCTCACAAAAACATGATCGTGTACCAAATGGACATCAAAACGGCATTTCTGAATGGTCAATTACGTGAGGAGGTATACGTCAGTCAGCCGGAAGGATTTGTGGACCCAGAGCATCCGAACCATGTCTATCGACTTAAGAAGGCTATATACGGTCTCAAACAAGCGCCCAGGGCATGGTATGACAAAATTACTGCTTTCTTACTTGCTAATGGTTTTACCAAAGGTCTGATAGACCCAACTTTATTTATCCAAAGACACGGGGAAGACGTTTTAATCGTACAAATTTACGTAAACAACATTATTTTTGCATCTACTAACAAAAAGTATTCTAATGCTTTTACAAAATTAATGAAACTAAA
>LBNU01026867.1:6338-20312 GCA_014162995.1 Artemisia annua | reverse complement strand
GTTTTTCATAATTATCAAAAAATAAAAATTATACTCTTTCTCTCAAAAACATCTCACGGCTCACAATCATTCTACAAATCCATCCTTTGAATCGTCAAACCGTAACTGTTAACATGTTCTTTAGCATAATATAAAACATGGTTTTCATGGAATCATGATGTTAACGGTTAGATTTTGTGTTTGATTGATGTCGAGTTCTAGGGTTGCGTAGGCTATAGAGATCACAAATTCGTGTTGTTTAGGTTGATTAAATATAGGGCTTTTGTTCTTTTAAACATGTTTATCATGCTTGAATACACAAATCATAACTTGCAACATGTATTAATGATTCTCGATGTCCCTAGTTTTCGATGTGTTGTGATTTTGAGAGTTAGTGATGTTTTGTTTGATATTAGTGGTGGGAATAGAATGTTAGGTTGATAAGAACATGCCTGTATACTTGAATTGTTACAATTTCATTCGTAGTGTGATCTAGATGTTCTTAGGGTTTCGAATATTTGGGTATTTTCAATGTGTTGTTGTTTGTTCTAATTCAGTGCTAATATCATGTTTGTGTATGCTTGAATTGTATGAAATCAGTGATAAAACAACATGATTCAACTTATCTTGTAATCTAGATAGATTAGGGTTTATACATATTTTCGAAAACATGCACATGTTTGATGTTTGTGTTTTTAACATTGGTTATGTGCTTATTTGCTTCAGGTTCACACAAGGATTCAACATCATAACACAAACGTATGTCTACATGTGTTCTCGAAAATTCTTGTATAAGAATTTTCGAAAAGTGATTCTTATCAAAAACACTTATCGAGATCCTTCGATAAGTTATCGAGAAACCTCATAACTTAGTTTATCGAGATCTCTTTATAACTTATCGAAATCTCTCAATAAGTGTTGTCGAAATCACAAGGTTTTCGAAATCCCTGATTTATCGAGATCATGAAAAACTGTCTTATCGAGATCACTAAGATTCAAGTTATCGAGAACATTTGTCTGACATGTCATCGAGATCTTTCAGTTTGAAAGTTATCGAGAACACTCAATGCAAATGTTATCGAGATCACTGAATTGGAGAGTTGTTGAGAACACAGATTTGCAAGTTATCGAGATCACACTTAGAATAATTATTGAAAAGTTTGTATAACATGTAAACTTTATAAAAACTAAGGTGTATTCTTGTGAATTTGTATTCATGTGTATGTGACCATTGCATCATTAACTTGTGGATGTTTAGTGATTGTGTAATCTATTAGATGTACTTAATTTGCATAATGTGTTTTGAATACTTATCGTTACGTCTTAGATTATATCCAATTTATCATCGTCATAACAACATCTCACGTGTTTAATGAACTTTGCATGCAAAATGGAATATGAATGGCCTTAAGTATCAAACTCGAACGTTAACTTACAAACTAACAGGTTGAGTGTTTGATCTTATGACATTACATTTTCAGTACACTATGGCTCAACAACAACAACAAGGAGAAAATGCACCAGCACAGAACCTTCCACTCATCACTCTTGGTGAAATTGTTCCCGCTGACTACAATGTTACTATTGGCAAAAACAACGCTCGCATCGACTTCAACAAGCTCAGAATTACTGAAGATTCTTGCCGGATAGTCAAAGACGTTCTTTTGGCACATCCATGTAAGAGCATGCTAACGAAGTCTGCTTCTGTTCCAACCTTCTACATCCACCAATTCTGGCACACTGCTAAGGTTAACTTGGACGATGCTTCATTCAAAGTCACTCTTGAACGACAAGAGTACGAAGTTGATCTTGATGTTCTAAGGACGGTTCTCATGCTTCCTACTTCCGAAGAGTATGAACCAATGTTGACAGAGATTGAAATACTCGACTACATGATTCAGCTTGGTTATGATCTAGAAGAGTCCTCCAAATTAATATTGTCCAAATTCAACGTCAAGAATCTACCTCAACCTTGGAGAACTTTTTACATGCTAATCATTAGATCAATCACGGGACGGAAAAGTGGTCATGAACATCCCCGACTATCCCATCTGCAAGCATTCTGGGGGATGATGAGCAGGGCTAACATAGACTTTGCCGACCCAATCATGAGCGACATCGTCTTTCAGATCCACACAACTGGTCGAACCATGATTCCTTTCTTGAGGTTCACCAAAATGCTCATTGACTACCTCTGCGGCAAAACTCCTGAGTTTCGCCAAAGAATGTTTGACCGTACCGAAGACAAGCACAATGTTGTGGACGATTACAAGATTGCTTTCGTCAAGTCTATTCAGTTCACTCCAAGGACTAGTGGCGTGAGAATACCAGACAATCTTCTGAATGACAAAATCCTTGAATCTTCGAACTACCGAATCTACGACTTGGCCTACAAAGCCGGGAGAGTAGGCATTTCAGAAACCGAAGAAGTTCCTAGATACATAAGGGAGACTCGCAGCAAGAGAGGTGCAAAGTCTGGAAGCACCAGCAGTACTCCAACTTCTAAACAACCTAAGTCCAAGCCTGCTGCAACCCCGAAACGAAAAGTCATTAGGAAGAAAGTCGCCACACCTGAACCATCACCACCACCATCAGAAGCTAGTGGGTCAGAATTTGGCTCTGAAACCGAAACCGAAACTGATGAAGAAGGGGACTATGAAAGAAGGTATACAGCTCAAGAGGATCCTGAACTCGAACTGGCAAAACAAATAAGTCTAGGAACACTCACTGAGCAACAACAACAACCTAGAGGAAAAGGAATAGTCATCCGTGAACCTGGGCATGATGATGAAGAAACTGTACAACCTGAACCTGAACCCTTGCCTGACAAAGGTAAACTGAAAAGCATTATCGTTGACACACGAAACCTGGAAAAGGAAGAGCAGAAAAAGCTCAAATTGGCTGCTCGTCTCAACCTTCAACTACTACAAGCTCATCAGCAACAACTTGAACTCCAAGCTAGAGAAGGTGGTTCTAGCCGTACCATGATATCTCCAACAGCAACTGAAACAACAACCGAACAACCGGAAAAGGATGCTGAGGGAAACACTATCATGAAAGACGCTGGAGAAGAAAAGGCTGCAGGTGAACAACCAAAGGAAACTGAGACAACATCTCCAGAGTTTGAAGCTATAGGTCAGGAAGAAAAGGAGTTGACTGAGAAAATATTGGAGGAAACGGCAGAGGAAAATCTTGATGATCAGCCTAATAATCAAGATCAAGATGAACAATTCTTCGATGCCGACATGCCATCACCGCCAAAGGAAAAGTCTCCGACACCTGAACAACCTCCAATCCCTCAAGCTGAACCAGTCAAACAAGCAGAACCATCATCATCATCAGACCAGTCACCACCACCATCACCAAAAGCAAAGTCATTTCCAATACCGAGAATGAAGAAAGCTAGTCTGAAAAAAACCAAGGCATTCTTACGGGCAAGGCGTGCTGCGGGAACTTCAAGAACTAGGAGAACACCACAACAACACGATGGTGATCTTCAAGTCCAAATGAAGAATATGACAACATTGGTTGCTCAGCTCTCAGATGAAGTAAAAGAGCTAATGCAGACAAAAGCTCAGGTTGATAAGTACAAGCAAGCAGATATGAGTAAGATGATCAGAAAATACACCAATGACTACTTAGCTGAGAATCTCGTAACTGCAGTATCTCCTGAATTGTTTGAACTTCTGAGACCCATCAGAAAAGAGCTGAACACCAGGATTCAAGAAAACATCGTCAAAACGCTTCAGTCAACACCTTTCTACCTTCAAACAAACAGGCCTTCTACTGAGCCTGAGGATCTAACCGTTGAACAACTGGAAACTTTGTTAGCTTCCAAACTCACCGAGAAGGAAGAAAAGACTGATGAAGAAGCAGCATTGCTTGAATCCCTGAGGGCAACCGAGTCATGTAAAGAAGCTGCTGGCAGACGAAAACGTTCTAGGAAAGACGATGATCCGGACACAGACTCACAACGTAAAAGAACCAAGTCGATCCGCGAACCATCATCATCCAAACAACCACCAGCATCAAAGGCTTCCACCTGTAAACCGCAAAGTTCAGCATCTAAGTCTGGACCCACAGTAGCAGAAGAACCATTCATGCTTCATCACGATGATCAACAGGAGGAACCACAACCTGTACTCACTGAAACTGAATCTCCTGAACCACAAGCTAGACCATCATCAACAACTCAGACTGAAAAGTCTAAGGGAAAGAAGCAGAAGAAGCACTCCAAACGTTTCACATGGTTAGATGCTCCTGAGGCTCCTGAATCTGAATGGGTCACTACAATGATTAAAGCTCATCCACCGCTTGAAACCGAAGAACCACTCCCGGGCAACACTTTACAATACGCTCAGAGTATTCTTTCGGGTCTTCAGCTGGAAAAAGTGACGAAAGCTGAACTTAGGCGAATCAACAAGGATGCTCGTGACTTTCTTAAGGCACGATCAGGAAACAAAATAGAGCTGGACTACCATTTGCAGAACATTGCATCAGCTTTATCAGACTCCTTTGATTGGCTTAATCCGGAAAGCAACTTCGATGCCCATGGAAAACACAACGAACCGTACTTCACCGACTGGACAAAACCTTTACCTCTTCAAGGCTTTGCTGACAAGCCTAGAATTCCGTATCGGTTCTTCTTCAACTATGATCTCCGCTACCTGCAACACGACATCAAAGCTTCCAAAGATCGCTACAAGTCTTCATTAAGGATTTCAGTACCAGCTGCTCGTTATGAGGTTCCAAACATTGAAGAAACCGCTCCTATTTTCAGCAACTCTATTGTGGAATACAACAGAGACGCTTTGTTTGGAATTCAGAACTGGTCAGAACGACGAAAGCTCGGCTACACTCACAGACGTGAACGTACATCCGGTGATGTGAAGAACAAAGGCCGAATCGTCGCAATCATGCAAATCCTGGAAGATAAACGGTTTGATTATGTCTACATGAAGGAAATAGTGGTTAAGAGGCAAGACGAACAGCTCTACAAGTTTTGTGAAGCCGATTTCCCACATCTTTATCTAGATGACGTAGAAGATATGTATCTGGAGAAAGTTCAAGGAAGAATGAGGGGCTTCCCAACGTCAACTCAGTACAACTTCATCTCTTCCTTGCTCATGTACATCAGACAACTGATCATCCGTGAACGTGTAGAAGATCTACAGTTAGGTGTTGAAAGCTACCAGAATCATCTCAACTTGACCAAACCACAACTCATGATCGAAGAACTACATGACGCATCTCAACTAATGATTCTCCAAAAACCAAAGTTCGGGGTTACCTACCTCAACTCAAAGAATCAGCTACGGTTCATGCGGTTCGACGAGCTTCATAAGTTCTGTGATGCTACCTTGCAAAGAGTTCGTGATGGTCTAGTGGGGAGATTGACGGACGATCTGAACAAAGTAAAAGAAGGAAAGAATACCCGTTGGAATTCTAGCACAAGAAGAATGGTAAAGAACTTCATCCATGCCATTGAAGAAAGGCTCAACCGGAGGGAACAGATCAGGAGGCTGGAAAGTTATATCGGGGTTCGTCCATCGTTTCCGATCCTGACATTTCAGAGGCCCAATGCAAAGTTCACCGACTTCAATGCCTTGACCTCATCTCAGACTTAAGCTTTTGGTATAACCTTTCATTATTTCTAATTCATTCTTGTTAATTGTGAATTATTAAGGCTTGTGTACACATAACAGTGCACAACCCATACCTTGTAAAGAAAGGACCCTGTGGTACGCTTCAGTGCTACAATCCTAAGATAAGGAGCGAAGGCTTCTTACTTTTGAGTAGAATTTATCAAACTTTTCAGATTTTCACAATTCTACTCAAAAGACAAGTATTTCACCTCAATGAGTATCCACAAGTTGAGGGGGAGTACTTGTACCAAAACATCGTTCTTAAAATCTCAAATATTTGATGATAACTCCCCATAATACTCAAAAAGCATATTTTAATCAAAATCGCTTGCAAAAACAACATTTGATATGCTATTTTTGAGGGGGAGAAGAAGAAATTAAAATGATTAAAATATGATGTGGCAAAGTTGTATCTCACTCGAGCTCGACTCAGTATTGACCCAAGAATTGACGAAACAAAAACCGTTAGTATTCGAAAGGATTTATCCAAGTAGATTGTACCGTTTCGAGAAACTCTTTGTAGACGTTACTTTGACGGGTCTAACTTCCTTTATGGAATGTTTACAACTTCAAGGTAGTTTTTAGGGCTAGTTGTCACCTAAAAACTGACAATGCATCCCTTTAACTAAGCAACGTAACCGTGTCCCTCGGGTACATGTCTATTAAGAGTGGATCAATTCTAAAGTGCTAACTTCTCACGCATGTGTTGTTTTCCGCAAAATATTCATAAGCACATGTGGAGGGGGAGTATTTCATAAGAAAATAAAACCTTCAAAGTGTTATAAAATGTTTTGATTCACAAACACTTTGAGAGATTTTCAAATGAATGGCTTCAAAGGCATCACTAGGATAGTCATGGAGTTATAAGGTGACTAAGGTTAGGAATAACCGTCCTATGATCCACCTAAACCGGAGGGATCTACCCAAGGACATCACCAATAGTTAGTATTTAGAAGTCCTTAGGTATGATACGAAAAAATGAGTAATGAATGAAACGGAGAAAGAAGGGGTTGAAGAATTAAAAAGAAACGTTATGAAAAGGGTGAAAAGAAATGAGCCCTCCAAATTATTCAACCTTAGGGCAGACACCGGGTTCAATTCATATGCTACTGGTTGTTGCTAAGGCGACACCGGTATTGAAGATAAAAGACGTCATGGACCCAGTGACGCATGCACCTTAACCTTCTAGCCACTCGGGTATCTCTCAAAAGATACTTGTTTCATTCTCACGGGGAACCGTTGTAATCTATCGACCTTCTATTTAGAGTTGGTTGATATTGAAACAGGAGACCCTGCCCCAATCTCCGCATAGGAAACCATAAGTTGCACTAATTGAGTCTAGAGCCACGAGATACATCAAAGATCTCTTAGGTACACTTAGTAATCTTACATTGGTTGTTCTACATCAATGGACACCAACTGTAAATTATCGAGTCCTTCGCAAATCTTAGCAATCTGCCTAGAACGTTCATGAGGGATTTACTTAGGTATTTCTCGAATGATTGAACGGAAATCCTGCCAGGGTCAACATTAAATAGCCCTGACAGCAGGTCACTTCGGTAATTCCTCGTGGGTTACGCTTAGTGTTTATGATGGCTTAAAATGGTCTACAGTCGTGGGGTGATCTCCAGCGACTCACCTAATCGTGGGTGTACTTAGTTGTGCCCGTGTAAGCTCCTTAGGGGGTATCCGATTAGGAACGGCCTTGGCGCGAATTAGAAGGAGTCTTCACAATATGCTGTTGATGAATTCTAGTTCAAACCTGTAAGTACCGGTTGTATTATTGCTAACTGTTTTATTTCAGGTACAAATGCCATCTTGAACACCAACTTCCACATGCTCATACATACATCTCAATGCCAAAGAAAGCTCGATGCAACATCACAGTCTAAAGAAAAGATTCTACGACAACAATCATGAATCTTCAACAACAAAGACAAACAGCTACGAATGTATAACTACAACACAGTCAAAGATGTATGAGCATGTCGGAACGGAGCGAATCCATTGGAGATACCGAAAGTGACGTGTGGCGGATTACAACATCATCTATCATTTTCACATCAACAAAGACAAAGAACAAAGAATGATGAATCACTTCTACTACAATCATTTTGAAGACGTCAAAAGCTATAAATGTCAACAGTTAAAGTCCAAAGACAAAGACGTCAAGCAACCTCGATGACCGTGACGAACTTCTATCCTTCAACAATCCTTCATGACCGATCCTTAGGGGGAGATTGTTAGGATCATAGTTTACAACTATTCAGTCAAGTCTCGGTCATTTCAGTCAATGTAATAGGTTGCTAGAATTATCATAATTAGCTACGTTATTTAGTTACTCGTATGGTTAATGTTTAAGTCTAATAAGGTGTCCAATGGGCCTTAAAGCCCACGAACTAGTAAGATAGGAAGGAACGGAGTGTTGCCCTATCCCTCTCCTATAAATAGGACACTATGTATCTCTTTACAAATGTTGGTTAATTTCATATCTTAAGAAAACTCTTGTTCTTTCATCTTTCATATTGTTATTAATCAACCAAGTCTAATTCTCATCTCATTTCTCTTATAAGATTACTTGTGTTTACTAATATGGTGACCTAACACCATGGGATTTATTGAAATACGTTTAAAATAACTTCAACCATTCACAAGAAAATAAGTATATTCTGGTTTTATGTTAGTTATTTTTTCTTCTTTACTTGATTATTTAGATGATTTGCAAAGAAAATTCTGGCTTTGTTAGTTATTTTTCGTCTTTATTTGAATACTCATAAGCCCATGGGATTAGGGACATAATCCCATGCGATTAGCAAATGAATCCCATGGGATTAGCAAATGAATCCCATGGGATTTATTGAAATTCGTTTAAAATAACTTCAACCATTCACAAGAAAATCTATATTAAATATCATAAAAATCTGATAATATCATAAAAGAAAATCTATGTAAAGCAATTACTTCAACAGTTATTTTCTACCATTCACAAAATGTTAGCTATTTTCCTAACATTAACAAAAGATGAACTTCTAGAATTTGCGGTTACGTGCATCCCTATTCCTAACTGCTGAAAGAATTATAGACAACTTTTCACCAGGAGGAAGTTTATCAAACTCCAATGCTAATTCATACATCCTACCTGCATAAACATTAACGTTGTGTAACAATATCTTGGTGGCAAACTTGAATCTCAATACCCTCAACTGGTCAGACTGCTCTTTAGACTCGGCAACCAAACCACAATCCCATTTTCCAGGAGCTTCACCGGTGTAATTATCCATATGTAACATAGTGAAAACACCATAATCTATGAAGTTGTTCTTGGTCTTCCACTTGAGGCTTGCGATTCTTTGCTTGACTTTACGAATGCTAGCTTGTTTGTTGTGACCATACAACTTTAGATGACGGGCAAACAACGTTTTCTACAAAATTATTAAAAAAAAGAGAGAGAGAGAGAGAGAGAGAGAGAGAGAGAGAGAGCATAAATAACTATAATTATGAGAAAATCACAGATTCGTCTAGTATCTCATGTAGTTATGTATGAATCCCATGGGATTCATCATAAAAGTAACATGTGTGATATGTGTCAATCCCATGGGATTCAGAATGAATCACATGAAATTTATCATAAAAGTAACATGTGATCTGTGTCAATCCCATGGGATTGACACAATAGCAACACTATCCTTTTTTGGCAAGAAAGGATCTGTGAATCACTTTACAACAGAAAAGTAAGTACTTACAAGAAGTTCACATGTATCTTCATACTTTTCCTCGTACTTTGCTCCACAATCGCTGTTATCCAGTATCGTCATTGTTTTTAGTAAGGCTGAAGACAACGACATAGAAATGGCCCGCTTTGCGAATAGGAAAAAAAGCATGTTTAAACAAAACCAAAAAACATAATAGAAATGACAAAAAGTAAAAACAAAAATAAAAATTAAAAACAAAAAAATTTAATTTTACCAATTCAATGCCATTGAGAGCCAAGCCACCAACATCATCTTTAAACTGAGCCGAAATTTCCTTTTCAAATTCTTCAAAATTTTCATCCTCAGACTCCAATGTTCCATCAAATATAGTTATCATCTGTATATACGATTTTTCAATATGATGTTACGATATGATTTGCTTTGGGGGTGTTTGGTAGATAAGCAGTTTATTTAAAACAGTTTATTAAGCAAATCAAAAAATAATTACTTACAATACATCCAGTTAGGAAAAAGTGTCGCAATGGACAACCAGCTTCTCTAGAACTATTTTCATGATTCAGAATTGCAGCTAAACAATCAATTACATTAGCATCAACCTCCAAACCGGGTGCTAATGTCTCCATATTCAAACGCACTGAATATAGCTCCCCAGAACGTGTTTCGAAAACTCGTTCACCATATGAGAAAAAAATCATTTAAGAATCATATCATATAATTAACTGTGAATCCAATGGGATTGTATGTGAATCCCATGGGATTCACTGTGAATCCAATGGGATTGTATGTGAATCCCATGGGATTCACTGTCAATCCCTCACATTGAATCAGATAACATACTATGAAACTTATATAAAAAAACACATATAAACTTACAGCTTTTCGCCTTGCATCACGAAAACACTATTCCCAAGAATGAACTCCGGCCTAGTCATTTTAAGTTCAACCCTTGTTTTCTTGTTCATATATGGAGATAATAAATAGGAAGACCGTTTCACCAAACGCTTTTCAGGACTCGGACTTACATTGGAAGCACGAGTAGCCATATTTTGAGGAGTAACGGAACCTGGATTCCCAACACCCATTGGCTCCATAATACTGATGAGTGTGCAAATACTCATCATTTTTGTCTCATCTGAACTGCAAAAACATTTAAAAACACTCAGAAATGCCTCAAAATACAGAAAATATCCCTGGATTGTGTTTTTATATGTTTCAGGTGCCAAAGGATTGAAAACAGGTGAAAATCAAGCAAAGTTTGCATAATTGGCAGTTTCAGTCCCTGAACTTTCAAAGATTGACAGAATTGGCCCCTGAGCAATTTATTTGAAGAAAAGTCAACAAAGGTCCTTGGGAATTCAAAAGTTATCAATATTGGTCCCTGGATGATAATTTTCAATATTTGGCAAGAATGGTCCTTTGAATTTCAACAAATGGCAAAACTAGTCCCTGGGTAATAAAAAATGGAAAACTATCAAATATTACCCTTGTACTATTCAACCATGGCAAGAAACACCCTAATGATAACTTTGGGAAATTTACAACTCACACCCCTCAATTTTCAAAAAGTTACATTTTTGGTCCCTATGTTTAAACTACTACTAACCAACCGGACCATATCTTATTAAACCCAAAAACAAACCCAACATAAACCTTAACCCTTTACAACCCTTGGCCCAACAAAAACAGGCCCAATCCCTTAAATAATAAAACCGGGGTCAAACCCACGGTCAAACACCCCCTTCCCTGTTCACTTCCCTCTCCCTCACTCACTGTAACAAAACCACTCCTCCACCTCCCTGGTTTCACCACCACCTTTCTACCTCACCCCCAGCTGTCTAACAACTCTCACCACCACTTCCTTCCACCTACACACAAGCCCACAATGTAGTTAATGCATCCCCACCATCAACCTTTCACTGTTCCACTCACACACCCTGGTTTTGCTTCCACATCACACCAAACTCATTAAAACCTCGCCTTTCCTGTCCCTTACACCTCCACAATCCTCCAAACTTCCTTAATTGAAATAAAACTGCCCCAAGCTACTTGAAGGACTTTTGGCGCCAAAAGTAGATTAAAAGGCTGGGATCACTTTGACTCATCCAACGGTTACCTTTATTGATGGGAAATGTTCAGAAGCAAGTGGGGAGTCTAAAAAATATCTATATAGAGAAGGAGAAGCAGAGATGAAAGTTATCTAGTGTAATTTAGTTTATGTGTTGTCGAATAGTGTAATTTTCAATTTCCAGTGTAAACTTTAGCTTTCAAGTTCTTTTTTCAAGCAATCTCAGTGTAATATAAACCTATTTCCATCATCAATTTCAGTATTTCATTTCGTATTCAGTTTATGCAATTTTCATTCAAAATTCTCAATTTAGCTTGTAGTTGTTGGTAGTTGTTATTATGGACTCATAAGCTCATGTAAGCTCCTTACAAAGCTTCTATAACCTTTTAGAAACCTTAAAAACCAGTGTAGTGTTATAACTCAAAAATACAAAAAAATCACATAAAATAGAGTAAAAATAAAAAAAAATCACCAAAGAAGATGAAGATGACTGGAGCACTGTTGATAATGGATGGCTGTGGGTTAGTGGCTTCATGGGAAGCCTATAGGTGAGTTCTTGGTCCTTTGTTCTTGTTAAATAGCTGGAAGCCATTTGTAAGTGTAATCTCACATTTTTGGCATTTCACTGTTGAACTTCTTAATTAGTGTTTATTTCAGTAAATTTGTGTTTCTTTGCTATGTGATAGTGTTGTTATTAGTTAAAATACCTAGCTTGTTCATTTATATATAAAGTTGCTTATTTAAGGTATTTAACAGTTGAAGTAGCCTAGTTGTCATTTGTGAGTTTCATGTGTTATTGTTGATGTTTTATGCTCTTATGGTCTTATTACATCATAATATTAAGTCTGGAATCAGTATTAAGGTCTATGCCATGCAGTTGCTTTGAAAATCACAAATTAGTTTTCTTAAAGGTCTGTTTGGATTAATCTGTTATCTGTGTGCTCTGGTGTGTTTTTGTTGTTGTTAGTAGTTGTAACAAGTCACTACAGGTCCTAGTAGATCATATAAGTTTTAAAATCCAGTGCTCATTAACTAAATAGTCAAAATCACTTCTAATTTCATTCTAGCAGTTCACTGTTAAGAGATTAGTGTCCATTTTCATCACAGAAGTTTATTAGTTGGTTATATAGCTTAATTTCATCTCTAATTAGCTTAATATAACTAGATAAGTAAGTAAATTAGATTTTAATCTCATCAAAGTCAACTTTATAGTTTAACTTAAAAAGTCAAATTAGTAGTTAGTCGGTTTTTTATTTAATTAGTTAATTTTCTCTTGGTTTTAATATTATGTTTCAGGTCTTGTGCTTTTAGGATTATAATATTTTGCTGCTTATCTTCATTAGAATATTTTTAGTTATTTTTATTAACTTAGTTAAACTACTTATTTGATAGCTTCTAGTTAGCACTTTTTCACAAACTTGCCCTGTGCACAGGCTCATCAGCCATTTTCTTAAGCTCACATCTTTTTATCTAATTAGCTTTAGTGTGTAAACCTTGTTGATCTTAGAAGCCTTTCTGGCCAGCTTGATATGCTTTTGCTTATTTTTCCATTTATTGCTTTTTATGACTGCTTATTTTGCTTTTCATATTTGCCCAAAACCACTCCCTACACTGAGTCATCAGTGTAGGTGAGCCCTTTTCATAAGCTCATAAAAAGCTCTCCAGTGAAGTTTAGCTTGTGTGGTTTGGCTCCTTGTGAAGCTTATCCACCAATCTCAAAGGTTCAGTGCTTATTGTGCAATTTAAAGCTTATTTGATTAGCTAGCTTTAGCTTTTCATTTTGTCCCAATTCTCTGTGTACACTGAATCCTCAGTGTATACAAGCTTTTTCCATAAGCCTCTCATAAGCTCTGTAGTGGGTCCCACTCAAAGAGCTTTAGCTTTTTGGAAAGCTCTCAAGCCCAGCTTGCTAGTTCAGGGCTCACATTTGGCTTTCTAGCTTATTTACTAAGCTTAAATTTGCCTTATATTAACCTGTAGGCTTGTTTGGTTTGCTGTGAAATTTGGATTTGCTTATTTCTAGCTTGTAGCTTATTCTGTGCATCTTTCTGTTCCTTTAGCTTAATTCCAGTTTCTATAACTTGGGTTCATCTTATTTTTCTCTTTGTTCCAGCTAATTAGCTTGTTGTGAGCTTATTTCAAGCTCAATATCCACTTAAGCTTTAAAAAGCTTAACTGTGGAGTCCTTAAGCTCTCACTGAGCTTATTATTGAGTTCCATAAAGTTCACCTTCATAAAAGTTTCTTTATTTCAGTTGTTTAATAGTTTTATAAAAGAAAAAAATCAGAAAAACATTGACAAGGTGTAATCTAGCTATGAAAGCAAGAACCTCGGGTCGTAGTCCCAACGAGGGTTGAATATGGATCTCATCGTTCAAAACCATGAGTTATGTGATGTGAATGGGTTTAAAGATATGTTTTGGTTTTAATTACGCTACAAAACTTTATTTAAAACTTAAGAAAAGTAAAACGTGGTAAAGAAGTTAAAATGAACGAGAGGGCGCCTCACGAGAGATACGCGCTCTTTCTTCCGTCTATCGTTTTATCCTTCTTTAAAGTTTATGTTTTGCTTT
>LBNU01026866.1:36265-50064 GCA_014162995.1 Artemisia annua | reverse complement strand
TTCGGTTCGCAATTTAATGTCAGAACCTCCGTATTCCAACTGTATAGGTTGTAATCTTAAAGAATCGAAGTAAATTAACTTCACGATTTGTTTTGTTGTTTATGATTTTTTTTTTGGTGTTGTCAACACTTTAGTAAAAGTGTTAATGACTTTTTTTTTCTGATATGATTAAGATTTTTACAAAAAATTTACAAGTGATGTGATTTGTACAAGGAGGGTTTTGAAAACCACTAAACCTAAACGTTTTTAAAACACGCAACAACCTCCCCGGCAGCGGCGCCAAATTTTGACTCCTCCCAAATTAACCAGTCAACCAGGAGTGGTCAACCAAGTCAAATAAGGGAGAGAGGAGAGATCAATTTATGATCCGGTGTAAGCACAGTGTATCCCCGGGTCGTTATATCCCGACGAGATTGAAATTGTGTTTTTGAAAACGTTTTGGGAAGAGTGATCAGGAATAGTAACCAGAAAGAGATTTTGATTGATTTTTACACTAATGATTGCTTGGAATGATAATAAACAGTATTAACAAACGCAGAATTACAATTAACCCTAAAAATCTAAATGCGTGCCGAAAAAGTGGAAATATGCAAAATTAAACTACAAGGGGTGAAAATGCAACTTTTTCAAACTTAAAATGAAAATAAAATTAAATGAAAAAGAAAAAAAAAATTTTGATTATTTAAATATTTAAATATTAATTAATTAATAAAACTATTTAAAAACTTAATTAAAACTAATTTATAACAAAATCTAAAAAGGATTAAGATTACAAATTACACTAAAAATTTGCAAAATTAATTTCTAAAAATCTAAAATGACTTAAAAGAAATATAAAAATTAAAAATAACTAATTTTGTCTTTTTGTGGATCTTTTATTAATTAATTACTAAACTATTAAATAAAGGTTAATAAAACTAGATTAAATAAGAAAAATAGAAAATGAAAAGAGAAAATTACAAATCCAATTTTTACAGATTCTAAACAATGTATACAAACTAGAAAAATTATAAAAATGGATCTGAGATTAATTTTAAACACTAAAACTATTTTCTTTTTGATTTTTCTAATTAAACTATTTTAATTAAAATTAAATCTAAAAATTACCAAATGAACAGTAAAAATTATGGGAAAATTACCAGAAGTGCTAAATATTATTTAGAACTTAGGAAAAATATAAAATTATACTACTGATTAACAAAAATTTATTAAAACTATTTAATTACTAATATAAACTAATTATTAATTAAACTGTTTTTAATTCTAATAAATACTAAATGAAAAAGGAAAATTCTAAGAAAATTTATACAAATACTTTAAGATACTAGGAATTTAAGAAAATTATAAAAACAGATAAGTACTTGATGAAAATTTGAAAAGAAAAATTAAAAAGATAAATTATATTAAATAAAAGCTATCACTTTCCTTAAAAAGTGATGATTTTTGGATTTTCTGTTTGGAGCTTGTTTATACAATGCAAATGAACAACTTTTACAAAGATACTAGAATTGGAACCCAAAATCAAACAACTTGGACACCTATGTTCACCACAGATTCAAAAAATGGCTTAAAACAAAGGATTAAGTCAAACTACACAGACCAAACTAGTGACCAAATGAGCTATAAACAAGTTATTGGAACTTAATGCAAGCTAAAACAACAACAACATCACACAGAATAGGCTAAATACAACCATTGAACAAATCCAAGTACCACAGACTAAAAACAGGCCAAATTGCTATATTGTAGCCCTTGTGGGGACCACAGGACTGAACAGAGGTCCAAGGTAAAATATGTTCTTACAAGATGACCTAGTAAGCTTTCCAAAACAACAAGAACTATGTAAAATGGTGTACAATTGAATACTAGGGTGTCTTGTGAATTTTGATGAAAAACTGAATGGGTCAATATTGCACAGAACAAGGCTTAAGTGCTAAATGAGTTTTTAAACTTGCACAAAGAGTAAAATAGTTCAAAGTAGGCTCAATCAACTCTGGACAACTCAAAGCAAACAACACAATCACACATCATTACACAGAAATGAAAATCACTTTGGTTTGCAACACTTAGCTATTTAGTACTACTCAGAATTTGAGACAAACAAAATGTTGTGTACAGCCCTATGAGATAAGCTCTAAACCACAAAATAAGCCTTAGACCTTGAATTATGGCTGGTTGGCTTTCTAAAAAGCCAAAAATCCAAAGGTGGGTCCCATTAATAAGCCTTGTGCAACCTTGGGAAATTGGGTGAAAAACTGTGCACAGCGGAGCTTTTGGAAAAAAGGCTTAACAAAGACAAGCAAATAAGCAGTTTAAATAAGTAGAAATAAATAAACAAAAATATTTTAATAAAGATGAGCAACCAAAGTTTATTTTCCCAAAAGCTCAAAAGATGAAACTTAAAAATGAAGCTTAGAGAAAATGGGACATTTTATTCAAAAACTTTTTCAGTGGAATTTGACTTTTTGATTTTCACTCTTGTTTTGACTTTTATGAACTTTGGATTTGATTAAATGACTGATAATGTGATATTAGACTAATATTAGTAATTATAACAACCTAAGAACTGAATTGAGTGCTTTTTGATTCATGAAAATCCAACAGACAACCATATAATTAGATGAAAGGAAGATTTGACTTTTTTACAATAGTGTACTGGATTTTATGGTTTGCTTGAACTTATAAAGCCTAATGGAACATGTCTCAACAACAAACAACCACTGAATCTCACTGTGTCTCAATGAGTTTAACTAAACCAAACACTCCTTTAAAGATGAGTTAAACAAGTTTTCAAAGCAACTCAGAGATTTGAGCCATGAATTCATTAAACCATGTTTTCATATGATAGCTAACACTGTTTTAGACACACATAAACCAATAACTTTTATTTTTACAAACAATTCACCAACATAACCTTTTAACTGTTAAAATGGAATATCTAGCAACAATGCAATCTATCAAAGAAGCAAGCAAGTTTACACTAAATTATCATATAAGGATACTAAATAAGCACTAAAACATAGAGATAAACAGTGATAAGCTATTACACAGTAAAATCACAAAATTACACTAAATTATCTAAAAATNTGGGCTGGTTGGGCCTGGGAAAGAAAGAAAAAAGAAAGAGTGAATGGGCTGGGTAATAATAAGGGGTGTATTGGGTTTAAGTTTGGACTTGGGTTTATTTTACATAAATGGTCCGTTTGGTTTATAATTTCCACAAGGACTAAACATGTAAATTCTGGATTTTTGAGGGGCTGTAATTGACAAGTTTCCAAAGTACTCTGAGGGACCATTCTTGCCATATATGAATAGTATAAGGACCATAGTTGCCTTTTTCCCATTTTGAATATCCAGGGACCATTTCTGCCAACTTGTAAAACTTCAGGGACCAAACTTGTAATTTCTCCAAACTTTTCACCCAAGGACTATTCCTGCCAAAGTTCAATAATTCATGGACCATATTTGATAATTTCTAAAGTTTTAACTCCCAGGGGCTATTTTTGACATTTTTGCAAAGTTCAGGGACTAATTATGTAAACTTTTGAAACTTTTCATCTAAGGACCAATTGTGACAATTTAGAATCTCTAAGGACTTTGGTTGACTTTTCCTTCAAAATAAATGCTTAGGGACTACTTTTGTAAAACTTAGAAAGTTGAGGGACTGAAACTGCCAATTGTGCAAACTTTGTTCGTTTTTCATTTGTTTTTAAACATTTTGCATCTAAGACATATAAAACACAACCCTGGGATATTTTCCAATATTTTGATGCATATTTGGGTGTTTTCAGATGTTTTGGCAGTTTAAATGGTACCAAAATGATGAGTATTTACACACTCATCAACTATTAACCTAAGTGAGCTTATGATACAGTAACATTAAGCTTGGAACATCATTAAAGCCAAAACAGAATTTGAAATTGAAATGCCAAAACAGAACATGAACTTAAGAACTTGAGTTTTTTGATTAAAAAGAGATCAAATTACATTAAAGGAACAGATTACAAAGCTTTTGAAAGGATTACAACTACTAAGAACTACAATTTAACTAATTCGACACTAAAATTGAACTAAGTGACTACTCCCTCTTCATTTCTCTATCTTCTTCCTTTTATAGAGCTCCATTATGGTTTGCTATGATCTCTGAGTGAATTCTTGACCATTGGATGCTTTATCTTTGATCTGAGCCCTTGATTGTGATTTTGGCGCCAAAATGAGAAATGGGGAATAACTGTTTTTTATAGCAAATTGGGTGGTGCATTTATTGTAGTGGGTTAGGTAGGTGTATATGGTGGGTTGGGCGGTGGATGTGATGGAGATGGTGGGGGTGGTGGAGGTGACAGTTGCAGGCAAGTGGGAGGGAGAAGGGAAGGGGGTGTGAACGGGGGAGGTTTGAATTATATAACAAAGGGGGTGATTGGGCCAGTGGAGTTGGGCCAGGCAAAAGAAAAGGGCCCAAGGAGTTATAAGGGTGGGTTTGTTTTGTTTTGGGTTTTTGGATTTGGGTTTATGAAGTAAATAAGGATCCGGTTTGGTTTGTAGTGTTTTATAGCCCAAGGACAAAAGTTGTAACTTCTGGATTTTTGAGGGGCCTGTGTTGACAACTTTCCAAACTTATCAAAAGGTCCATTCTTGCCAAGTGATTAATAGTACAAGGACCAATTTTGATTTTTTTCCATTTTTGAATATCCAGGGACCATTTCTGCCAACTTTGAAACTTGAGGGACCAAACTTCTAATTTCACCAAACTTTTTACCCAATGATTATTTTTGCCAAATTTTCATAATACAAGGACCATAATTGTAATTTTCCAAAAGATTTTAATCCCAGGGGCTATTTTTGACACTTTTGCAAACTTCAGGGACTAAACTTGTAAACTTTTGAAACTTTTCATCAAAGGACTAATTATGACAACTTGTGATTTCTAAAGAACTTTGGTTGACTTTTCTTTCAAAATTAATACTTAGGGACTAGATTTGACAAGTTTTGAAAGTTGAGGGACTGAAACTGCCAATTGTGCAAACTTTGTTCGTTTTTTCATTTGTTTTCAAACATTTTGCATCTAAAACATATAAAACATAACCCTAGGATATTTTCACTATTTTGATGCATTATTGGGTGTTTTTGGATGTTTTGGCAGTTCAGATTAGGTAAAATGATGAGTATTTACACACTCATCAATCCCCCACACTAAAATATTGCTTGTCCCTAGCAATCTTTTATGAAGACTTTAATGGATTTGATGTCTCTTTGCCAAAAGCCATTACTTCTGGAGTAGCGAAATGTTTTAGTTCAAGTAAGAACCATGGTACACTGATAACCATATGATTTTGAGCAAACCATCAGCTGTAAACGGATTTGATTTGTCTTTACCAAAAGCCGTTTGCTTCTGGACTAGCCAACTCTTCACGATTCAAAGATATGGTGAACTGAATACCATGCAATTTTTGGCAAATTGCAAGCCGTAAACGGATTTGAGATATCTTTACCGGGAGCCGTTTGCTCTCGGATTAGCCAGACCTTTTGTGGATGAGACATGGTGGACTGATAACCATTTGTCGTGTTAGTGCAAAGCACTCACACTAGAAAAAAATTTGGCCAAAATGGGGGAATTAAGGCATTTTAGATGGTAAAAACGTGATCAAATTCGCCAGAATTCCCCCCCCCCCCCACTAGAATTGAATATTGTCCTCAATATTCAAAGTCCCGGCCATTATGCCGATACTTTGAGATGTAAAAATGTTTAGATTGAGGCAAGTGTGGGAACCATCAAGAATAAAGCTTCTTAAATAGAAGCTATCACTTCTTTTAAAGTGATGATGATTTTTTTATTTTTTTTTTTTTTTTTTTTTTTTTTTTTGAAAGATATGTACATGCAGGGGCCATCTCCCCCACACTAATTTGGTAGAAAGTAGAAAGAAGTCAGAAACACGGGTGAATACCCGTGGCATGCTAGTTTTTGATCACCGAGTCACTAGCTTGACTCGATCCCCGCATTCATTGGTTCATGGGGAAAGTTTGGAGATCCGGGACAACCATGGGTGGTATGTCCTCTCCAAAGTAATGCTTCAACCTGTGACCGTTCACTTTGAAATTTGGTCCGTCTGTTTGAGACAATTCGACGGTACCATATGGATAAACTTTAGTCACAGTGAAAGGGCCAGACCAACGGGTTTTTAGTTTGCCCGAGAAGATCTTTAATCTAGAGTTGAAAAGAAGGACTCGATCACCAACGTTGAAAACGCGGTTTTTGATCTTGGAGTCATGAATCTTCTTTGTCTTTTCCTTGAAAATCAAAGAGTTCTCGTATGCCTGATCCCGAAGTTCATTTAATTCATTCAGCTGAACTTTACGGTGATCACCCGCTGTCTGGAGATCGAAGTTTGCATGTTTCAAGGCCCAGTAGGCTTTATGCTCAAGCTCAATCGGCAGATGACACGCCTTCCCGTATACAAGCTTGTAAGGAGTACACCCGATGGGTGTTTTGTAAGCTGTACGGAAGGCCCAGAGTGCATCATCTAGTTTATCCGACCAAGAGGCACGGTTTTCTCCTACTGTCCTCTCCAGAATCCGCTTAATACCACGGTTCGAAACCTCCACTTGCCCACTTGTTTGGGGGTGATACGCAGTGGAAAGACGGTGAGTTACACCGTACTTTTGCATGACTTTATCAAATTTGTCATTGCAGAAGTGTGTACCACGATCACTAATGATGGCACGTGGAGTTCCGAACCTAGCAAAAAGAGATTTCAAAAATTTCACAACAACTCGGGCATCATTGGTGGGTAAAGCTTTCGCCTCAACCCATTTTGACAAGTAGTCAACAGCCATGAGTATGTATTTGTTTCCTCGAGATGATGGAAATGGCCCCATAAAGTCAGTGCCCCATACGTCAAAGATTTCACAGACTTGGATGGCGTTTTGAGGCATCTCGTTAGTCTTTGAAATATTCCCGTGACGCTGGCAAGCGTCACAAGCTTTGACAAAATCCTGGGCATCTTTATAGATCGTGGGCCAGTAGAAACCAGAATCAAACACCTTCTTGGCGGTGTAGTTTGGATTATGATGTCCCCCCGTGGGTGCATCATGACAAGCTTTGAGGATATCCATAGCTTCTTGGCCATGGACACACCGCCTGATGACTTGATCGGCACAGATTTTGAACAAGAAGGGGTCGTCCCAGAAGTAATGTTTGACGTCTTTAAAGAATTTGTTTTTCTGTTGGGACGTCATCCCCTTCACAACAAAGTTACCCACATGGTAGTTTGCAAAGTCGGCAAACCATGGGGTAGTAGAGTCACCATGAAAAGAAACCGCATTGAGTGTCTTAAGAGGAAACGTTTCATTTATTTCCTTTTTCTCGAACACATCCTGATGAGGGTTTTCTAATCGGGATAGACGATCAGCTGCTAGGTTCTCAGCTCCTTTTTTATCACGGATAATGATATCAAATTCTTGCAGGAGAAGAACCCATCGGAGTAATCTCGGCTTTGCATCTTGTTTNAGAGGAAACGTTTCATTTATTTCCTTTTTCTCGAACACATCCTGATGAGGGTTTTCTAATCGGGATAGACGATCAGCTGCTAGGTTCTCAGCTCCTTTTTTATCACGGATAATGATATCAAATTCTTGCAGGAGAAGAACCCATCGGAGTAATCTCGGCTTTGCATCTTGTTTGGTAAAGAGATATTTCAGGGCTGAGTGATCCGTATACACTATGCATTTGGTCAGGATTAAGTAAGGCCGAAATTTTTCAAAAGCATACACCACGGCTAACAACTCTTTTTCCGTTGTGGTGTAATGATTCTGAGCCTCGTTCATAGTTTTGCTGGCATAGTGTATAGGCTGAAAGTGTTTGGTTTTTTGTTGCCCCAAGACCGCGCCTATAGCAAAATCACTTGCATCGCACATGAGTTCAAAAGGCAGGTCCCAATCGGGGGCAACTAAGATGGGTGCTTCTGTGAGCTTTTTCTTGAGAATTTGAAAAGCTTCGATGCACTCGGGAGAGAAGATGAAAGGAGCATCTTTTTCAAGAAGATATGTCATGGGCTGGGCGATTTTAGAAAAATCTTGTATGAATCGACGATAGAATCCGGCATGACCTAGGAAACTCCTGACACCTTTAACTGTGGTGGGATGAGGTAGTTTAGCAATGACATCGACTTTAGCTCTGTCGACCTCAATCCCGTTCTTAGAAATCTTATGGCCGAGGACAATGCCTTCTTTGACCATAAAGTGGCTCTTCTCCCAATTTAGACAAAGATTGGTGTCTTCACACCGTTTGAGCATGTTATCTAAATGGGAGAGACATGATTGGAAAGAATTCCCAATGACCGAGAAATCATCCATAAAGACCTCCATAGTTTTCCCGATCATGTCGTGAAATATGGCCATCATACACCGCTGGAACCTGCCTGGAGCATTACATAAGCCAAAAGGCATACGTCGGTAGGCAAAAGTTCCGTAGGGGCATGTAAAGGTAGTCTTTTCTTGATCCTTCAGATCAATGGGAATTTGGAAGTAACCCGAGAAACCGTCTAGGAAACAATAGTACTCGTTTCCCGCTAATCTCTCGAGCATCTGGTCCATGAAGGGTAGAGGAAAATGGTCTTTACGGGTGGCGTCATTTAACTTGCGATAGTCAATGCATACTCTCCATCCCGTAACCAATCGAGTTGGAATCAACTCGTTTTCTTCATTTGTGACAACAGTAATGCCACTCTTTTTTGGAACGCAATGAATGGGGCTAACCCAAGGACTGTCAGAGATAGGGTAAATCAATCCGGCATCAAGAAATTTGATAACCTCTTGTTTGATAACCTCGTGAATTTTAGGATTAACCCTTCTCTGTTTTTGAACTGCTGGTTTAAATCCTCCATTAAGATTTTGTGGGTACAGAATTCAGGATTAATACCCTTGATATCTGAGAGTTTCCACGCAATTGCTTGCTTGTGTGACTTTAGAACCTTTATGAAAGCAGCTTTCTCCTCATCTTTTAAGTCTTTAGCAATAATGACGGGTAATTTATCTTCACCCTCCAGAAATGCGTACTCGAGATGAGGTGGTAAGTCCTTAAGTTCGACCTCAGGAAAATCAGCAGTTTTCTCTACATATTTGATTTCCTCGTTATGAAGTTTTTGTGGAAGAACGGGAGGGTGGGAGGGATCTTCATTCAACAACTTCTCAAAGAGAAGTATATCCCTGTCCGGGTCAATCTCTTGATTATCAATTCCCTCGGGAATCGAATCATTCTTGAGAAAGGCCTTTATTTCCTCCAAGATGAAGTCACTTCCCTCAAACGGAGTTAGGGAAGGAGAAGAATTAGCAATGATAGGTTGAGAAGAGGGAGTGGGATTGCCACTCGAAGAATTATTGGTGAAACCAAGAATTTCCTGAGAATACTCTTCCGAAGCAATATCGATGACATCAATTCTGTTAATTTCTGCGGAGTCATAGTTGGAAGAGTATCTCGAGGTCTGATCAAGATTGAACGTGATGGCTTCATTACCAACACGCAGTGTGATTTCTTCATCAAAGACATCGATCAAAGCTCGGCCCGTTCTTAGGAATCCCCTCCCTAAAATGAGAGGGACCCTCGGGTCTGCATCGAAATCAACAATCACGAAATCTGCCGGAAAATGGAACTTTCCTACATTCACGAACACATCCTCAGCAATACCGAGGGGACGAGATATAGAGCGATCTGCAAGCTCGAGAGTCATGCAGGTAGGAGTGAGTGCCGGAAGAGAAAGTTTCTTCCAGACTGAGTGAGGCATCAGGTTGATGCTTGCGCCAAGATCGGCCAAGGCATAACATTCAACCATCCCCGGGAAAATGCAAGGAATGAGGAATTTCCCAGGATCTCCCAGCTTTTCGGAAAGCTGTTTTAACAAAACTGCAGAGCAGTTTTCGTTTAATGGAGTTTTGCCATCTCGAAGAGTTTTTCCTTGTTATTTAACAGATTTTTGATTGTTGATGCAAACTTGGGCATCAGAAGAAGAGCATCCGCGAAGCTAATGTCAAAATGTAATTCTTTAAAAATTTGGAAAAATTTGTCCAGTTGGTGACTAGCTTTTTCGCGGAGCTTTTGATCTTGTAAACGTGATGGATAAGGAATCGAGGGTTTGAGATTTTGTTTTTCAACGGGATCAACTGGAGGTTCAAAAACAACTCCAGGTTTGGATTTGGGTTTCGGGACCGGGACAACTTGAGGGTGGACGTCATCGGTATCTCCGTTATTAGTAGGAAGTACCGTGTCCGTAGTAACCTCAGGTTCACGTTCCGCTACCTGTGGAGGAAGAGAAGAAGGGGTAGCAGGAGCCGTGGGTCCTTTGTATGAAACTCCACTTCGGGTGGTGATCGCCTTAACATCGCCCCTCGGGTTAGCGATCGTGTTGCTCGGAAGTACTCTTGAGCCCAAGGGTCGATCATTTAAAGACTTCTTAAGTTCGGAGATCTGGTTGACCAACAACATGTTCATTTCTTCTTGGGACTTCATGAATTGCTTAAGCAACTCATCAGATGAAGGCCCAGTTGGAACAATGGCTTGAGTTGGATTGTTAGGAACATTTTGAGCCCGATTGTTTTGAAAGTTCCCATGATGTTGGTTATTACCCTGAAAATTGTTTCCCTGATGAAAATTACCCTGATTATGAAAATTATTACCCTGATTACCATGACCTTGATTTCTTTGAAAATTTCCTTGGTTTTGAAAGCCCTGGTTATGACCGGAATTGAAATTCCCTTGGTTGTTAAAACCTTGGTTCATTCGATTTTGGTTTTGATGAAAATTTTGGTTCCGGTTTTGAGCATTTTGGTTTTGAGACTGATTAAGTCCGGGTGGTCCGAGGAAATTGTTGGAACGATAGCTTAGGAGATTACGGTCCCCCTGCGGTTGGTAAGAGTTACCCCCTGCATTGTAGGAACCTTGAGCAGCATATACGTTCTCGTGAGTGAAGCCACCGGTGGCTGGGCACTCAGTATAAGGATGTGGACCACCACATGTTTCACAACTATGACTGACAGCTCTGACTTGATGATTGATGTTCTGATTAGATTGATGCATTCTCAACACAGCAGTGGACAAATCATCCATCTTTTTAGTGAGAGCAGCTATTTCAGAGGAGGCTGGAGTGACAGATTTACATGAATCATTCCTCTCAAATGAGGAATCCCAGAAATTGGGGTGGGCAGTCATGATTTCAATAAGATCATAGCACTCCTCGGGGGTCCTTTTCATGAAAGTCCCTCCAGCAGCAGCATTGATCGTGTCACGATGACGAAGAGTCAAACCATTATAGAAAGTATCTATGATGGTGACAAGAAGCATATTATGATTTGGACATCGATCAATTGCAAGCTTATAGCGTTCTCATGCCTCAAATAAGGTCTCATCGGGAAGCTGTAATGCACTAAAAATATTCACAAGTAAAACAAGACCGAGGCAAAACAACAGTGGACTTAAACCAATAACCACAATGTGACTGGCTTCTTTGAAAAAGGTACACCAATCAAAAGAGTACAATGGCAAGTTTTAATCTTATGTTTGGGAACTTATTAATGGTCATACACCAAGTTGGGTTGTATTCTGCCTTGATTTGCGGTGGTAATATTTTACGTAATTATTTGACAAGAAAACAAATGTTTTTGGCTTTTCGAGGTGTGTGTGAAAAAACTTGGAAATTATTTTTGGAATCGATTCGTTAACCAAATCGTTCCTTTAAGACTACTCGCAGGGTGGCGGGAGAGAAGAATGGATCTCTCTTCGGTTCGCAATTAATGTCAGAACCTCCGTATTCCACCTGTATAGGTTGTAATCTTAATGAATCGAAGTAATTTAACTTCACGATTTGTTTTGTTGTTTTTGATTTTTTTTGGTGTTGTTAACACTTTAGGAAAAGTGTTAATGACTTTTTTTTATGATATAATTAATATTTTTACAAAGTGATGTGATTTGTACAAGGAGGGTTTTGAAAACCACTAAACCTAAACATTTTTAAAACACGCAACAACCTCCCCGGCAGCGGCGCCAAAATTTGACTCCTCCCAAACTAACCAGTTAACNGTTAACACTTTAGGAAAAGTGTTAATGACTTTTTTTTATGATATAATTAATATTTTTACAAAGTGATGTGATTTGTACAAGGAGGGTTTTGAAAACCACTAAACCTAAACATTTTTAAAACACGCAACAACCTCCCCGGCAGCGGCGCCAAAATTTGACTCCTCCCAAACTAACCAGTTAACCAGGTGTGGTCAACAAGTCAAATCTGAGAGAGGAGAGATCAATTTATGATCCGTTGAAAGTACAGTGTTCTCACGGGTCATTAAGTCCCAACGAGATTAAAATTGTGTTTGGAAAACGTTTTGGGAATGAGTGATTAGGAATAGTAACCAGATTCAGAATGATTATTTGGTGTTGTTAACTAAGAAAATAATAATTAACAAAATTCTACACTACAGGGAAACAGGATTAGGCTTGGGGGAAACCTAACACAAACAGACTAATCACGTAAATGGAAAAAGGTTAAATATGAATAATTTCAAACTACAGGGGGTTAAAATGTAACTTTTCCAAACTTAAAATGAAAAGAAAATTATTTTTTTGATTATTTCAATATTTAAATATTAATTAATTACTAAAACTATTTAAAAAGTTAATTAAAACTAATTAACAATGTTGCAAAAAAAGGTCTACAAGGCCGATTAATCACCGATTAGGTGCTACAAGGCCACCGACCTTGCCGATTTATGTAACTGGGTCAAACACATAGGTCAACCGTGGTCAACGGCGATCAACGGCGGCCAATGGTGGTCAAACTTTCCCGAAACCTATAAATCTTGTCGGAAATACCCAAAACTCATTGTAAACTTATTTTGATCACTTATATTAACTGTTTAAGTCTATTACAGGTTGTTTATTAGAAAATACCTTGCCGAAAATACCTAAAACTCACCGAAAATACACCAAACTTGCCGGAAATAACCAAAATTTGTCAATATTGCCAATCCGATTAATCACCGATTAATCCCGCCTAAACCGATTACAAGCTACAAGATGGTCGACCGCCCGACTACCGATTCGCGATTTTTGCAACCTTGCTCATGGGAGACATTAGGTTGTTCTTTGGTCACTGGTTCCTAGTTCCCTCATAGCATTGGATGTCAAGTAGGTCTCATCTCATGTTTTGATCATAATTTGTGTTATTTGGTAATTGTGGTTAATTGTTGTGCTTTTCTGCTTATTTGAGTTTGTTATTGTTTATTATTAAGTAATTAGTTAAGCTTGGTAGGAAATTAGACCATTTGCTTTAAATATCTTTGAAAACAGTTAGAATAGGAGTGTTTGGATTAAGCTTTAATTCTGTGTTATTGTGGTTATTAGTTGTTAATGTTCATTGGTTCTTTGTTCTTAAGTCAAATACAGTCCAAATCAACCAACATTTTGTTCAATGCTTGCAAAAAAGTCAAAATCATACTCTAATCCACTCACAGTTCAACTGCTAGTGAACTTGAGTCCCAAATCTTGTGAACCAACTCAAATCTAGTTTAGCTTAGTGGAATTAGGTTGCTAAGCTTAGATAAATACCAAGTAATCATATTTGATCAATCAAGTTTCATATAAGTCAATTTGCTCAAAATTATTTCAAAGTCAAAATTTGCACACCCAGTTTTTGTTCAATTTTCAAAATAGTCTCTAGGCTTTATTAGTTAGTGAAAATGAATAAGCTTTGTTAAATTATGCCAGCTTGTGTGTCCATTTCAAAAAGAAAATCAAGGGTTGAAAAAGATTTAGACAA